>OW964552.2:25950389-26116302 GCA_943138885.2 Tholera decimalis | reverse complement strand
CCCAGTATTTGTTCCACGTACTTTTCACTCTTCTGTCTATTTCTAACTTTGTACAGTCTTTGGTAGAGATCAAGTGTCCCAAATATGTGTATTCATTTACCCATTCCAGAGGTTTAGAGTTGAGTGTTATTGTCTTTTTAGAATAATTTGTCATAAATTTGGTTTTACTCTGGTTCACTTCAAGCCCTACTTGTTTACCAAAACCTACCTACTAACCTACGTTTTTCAAAAAGACATCAAAGTTAAGATGGACGTGGAAATCGCCAGATGGGGCAACTAAGAACGAATTAGACTACATAACCACAAACCTACCCAGATCACTTATAGAGGACATTAATGTTCTTAGCAATTTCAAGCACTCCAGTGATCACCGGCTAGTAAGAATCAGCCTTAATTTCGACAAAACATTAAATAGCCGTAAAAGGTACAATAATAAACCTCAATATTTAATAGACCAAGAGAAATTTAAAACTCTACTATACACCTCAAGTTACCAAGATAATAATGAATCAATACAGACTCAATATAACGCCTTAGAAAACATGATATTAAACAGTGCAAAACAATCAATTAGATCAAGCAAGACCAGAAGAAATGAAAATATTATAACAGAAGAGGTAACTGAACTCATAAACCAAAGACATTTCCTGAAAAATAAGGAGAGTAAAACAAGACAAGAAAAGATTTATTTAAGCCAACTATACAGAACCATAAACAAAAAGATTGAACAGAACATAAAAACACACAGAATAAACATAATAGAGAAATACATACAGAAATCTGGAGCCATTAAAAAAGCGTACAAGAAACTGAACAACACCAGATATCTTATGACTCACATACAAAATTCTTCTGGAACCACAGTAACAAACAGACAAGACCTACTCAGCGTAGCTACAAACTTCTACAAGACACTTTACTAGACGACAAGCCCAAATAGAGAGTTACATAATCCAGAAAGCACTTATATGGAAAGTAACGACAACGACCCTGTTCCACCATTCATTGAAAATGAGATTGAGATCTCCATGAAGAAATTAAAATCAGAGAAAAGCCCGGGTCCGGACGGCATAACAAACAAAATGCTACAGGCAGGAATAGAAAAACTGGTTAAACCGCTAACGAATTTATTCAACAGTATAATAGTGAGGAAAGAATTACCTAGCCAATGGACATGTTCTGAAATTATACTGTTATACAAAAAAGGCGATCCATCCTTA
Source organism: Tholera decimalis (assembly GCA_943138885.2). Classification (NCBI taxonomy): domain Eukaryota; kingdom Metazoa; phylum Arthropoda; class Insecta; order Lepidoptera; family Noctuidae; genus Tholera; species Tholera decimalis. The sequence goes on along the minus strand of OW964552.2, from coordinate 26,115,082 downwards.
ATTTCCAATTACAGACCTATAAGTTTAATGTCAAGTCTTTATAAATTGTTTTCTACAATCTTACTGAGGCGCATAACAAAAACAATTGATGAAAATCAAGCGGTAGAGCAAGCAGGGTTCATGAGCAACCGATCCACCGTTGATCATATCCATGTACTGAAATTAATAATTGAGAAATACAACGAATATAACATGCCACTGTACATAGGATTCATTGATTACTCAAAAGCCTTTGATCTCCCACAGCTCTATCTGGAAAGCGTTAGAAGTGCAAGGACTGCATCCAGAGTACATTAATATCATTAAAGAAATATACAGAAAAAGCACAGCTAGAATCAAAATGGATAGTACCGGTCCTGCCTTTGACATAAAGCGAGGCGTGAGACAAGGGGACCCACTGTCACCAAAGCTTTTCATAGTTGTCCTAGAGCAAATATTTCGAACGCTGACGTGGGACAATCTTGGTCTGAAAATACATGGACAATACCTATCACACTTGCGATTTGCTGACGACCTTGTCTTGCTTTCAGAGGATCCAAACGAGCTGCAGTACATGCTAGAGTCTCTCAATGTAGAAAGTAAACAAGTAGGGTCATATACGAATCTCTTTTTAACAGTACAGTATTACTCCTTATCCAATTAAATACGTTAGATATGTTGAGGATTTAATGTAGATCAAAATTGCTTATTACACTATATCAATAAAATGAATATCTTATGAGTTATCGCCGATGGCAAATTACCGGACAAGAAATTGATTAAGCAAAATCATATAGATTTAGCGAATATAAACTTTATTACCCGAGCGAAGCCGGGCCGGGTCGCTAGTTTATTATAAATCAGACATAAAATCCATAAAGTGTTAGGAAAGCTATCCACTCTCCCTTCCGCAAACATGGCCGACGCACTACAGAAACGTGGAAGCCCCAACAGAATCCTAAGAGCGTAATAACGCTCTTAGGATTCTGTTGAAGGGCTTATAGCGCTCTCCGTGTCCAGTATAATAATACTGGACACGGAGAGCGCTATAAGCCCTTTGCGTATGACTAACCCACAGGCTGCACGTGTAAAATGACTGGCAATATGCCTTAAAAAGAGTTATTTTTACTTCTTTAGTACATCGTGCAAACCTGCGAGCCAGCATATTACATCGTACTGACAACGCTCTCCGCTCCCTCTCGATGTCCAGGTCATCATTAAAATCCTCCGTCACAATGTGTCCAAGGTACTTGAACCTTGACACCCTTACTAGGTACTACCACATCGTACAGGCATAGCGGCGGAATGGTTCCGACTGGCTTCCTAGCACCTACCCGAAACACCATAACTTCACTTTTCTTTACATTGTAGCGGAGGCCATGAGACACAGCATACCTCTCACATTCATCCAGTAACCTACGAAGGGCGTCAATCGAGGGACTCAGCAACACCATATCATCCGCGTAACTTATGTTATTTATTATACTACCATCAATTGAGCATCCGACACCAGTTCTGCTGAGCTCCTCGATCAACTGATTTACATACAGGTTAAATAGCGAACGGGAAGTTAACCCACCCTGCCTCACTCCACACTCTAGTCTATACGGTTCAGATAAAGCACCCGACCATCTGACCTGGTTGATTTGATGGTTATACAAGTACTGCAGAAGGTTAATTGTTCGGTCCGACGTGAAACAGAACGCACCTTTTCGTTGGCAACATCAATTATCTGTGGGCTTGACATAACTTTTTCACTTGACAGATAGACTTTGCTTGCTTGTTGAAAATGTCGGTCATGGGACCCTGTTGAGTTAATTATAATTGGTAAAATATCGTTTGGAATCGCCTGTTGAAACCGATAATTGGGTCGCGAGTTAACTATTGTTTGAAGTTGTAATCCCCATTTGACGAAAACCCCGGGATATTTTTGGATTTATCGCCGGGTTGATGCCATCGCGTGGCACGCGCATTTGTTGGAATAAGTAGTGATAAATAGCTTCAATCCGGTGTGAGTTTGGGCTGTGATGCTGTTTGAACCGCGCCATCTGGAGACTGACGCCTTGTGAACGTTCAGAACACTTGACTTACATCACACTTTCAATTACTCACCTCATATTACATACATGCTACACTTGGGCGTGACCTGGGAGGGTCGAAGTTGGCGAACCCAGCACAGAAGGTTAGTGGTATTTATAAAGCCTCAGAGGCTATGGATTGTTGTCGGCCGGAGAGCCTGTAGACTATTGTGTAAGTACTTTTGATTATTGTAAGCAACGTTAAGCTCCACGTAACGTGGACCGTTCAGCATACCAGTATCGTTGCGCTGGCTTGGGACTGAACATTTTGGTAGCAGGCGTGGCTCTTATAATATAAGATCCACTGGTTTAATTGGAAGTTTTGAAAATAACTTTAGTTTAATTACTTAACATAACTTATAACTTAATAAGTTTGAATATATTGCTTTGTCAGCCGGGCTCAAATAGTACTTGCAGTTTGTACTGTAATTTGTAGTGCTAGCCCCTTGGTATTGAATTGACAAGTAGGATTTATTTGTGAAATTAGGAATTATTGGTTGTATTTGGTGCATAGTTTGGTATTTGTTGCAATTAATAATTGAATGTCACTGATCTGAATTTAAAAGGTTATCTAAATAATAATTACACATAGTCTAACATAATAGGACTTGAATTGTGTGTATTGGTTATTGCATTTGTGGTACCTATTGGACTGTGTTGTTAGAGATTGTCCGGAGCAATATTATACAGGCAATTGTTGTATATAATTGGTGTGATCCTGCACAATATATACATTGAATTGTTATTTATTTTGTAACTAGCCATCTGTACCAAGCTAGATTCATACTTGGAATAAGTACAGGGTCGGATTTGGACTTGAAATAATTGAATTTAAGTTTTATTTTGGTGAGATTATTTGGTCGGCTAACAAGTCATTGTTGTTTGTTTAATATTTGATTGTTGGTTGTTGATTGGTGTTGTATTAATATTTGATTGTTGCAATGGCCTCATTAAGGGCAGTCAGGGAGGCTGCTGCCGGATTGACCTCACAGTTGAGATGGTTCACATCGGCAGCTGCAACGGTTGAGCGTGTAGAATTGGAAGAGCTCACCCTTGCTCGGTATGGGCAAGTGATTGAGAGGATCAAGTCAGCTGATGCTGCGCTCACACGCTTCAACGAGTACATCATGGACGTGGATTTGGGGGTGATGGATCAGACAGCCCGCGATAAGATTTTGGGTGACTATGACCAGATTGTCCACCTGGGGGATGTCATATGTCTACGAGCGCGGGAAATTTTGAAGAGTCGGGTGCCTGATGCGGCCAAGCCGCAGACCCCCGTTGTTGCAGGCCCTGGACTATTGAGTAGGCTGCCCACCCTGGAGCTGCCACATTTTGACGGTCGCTTGGACCACTGGCTGTGCTTCCTAAATCTCTTTAAGAGTCTTGTCGATGCACGCTCGGACCTCGGACCTGCCCAGAAGCTGGCCTATTTATTGTCTGTCCTGGAGGGCGAAGCCAGAGCCTTGGTGCAGCACTTGCCGGTGACGGATTCCTCTTACCCGACCGCTCTGGAGCTTCTCTCCCGACGGTATCAGAACAAGCGCTGCCTGGCTGATGTGCACATCGACCAGATTTTGGGGCTACCGGCCATTGTCAGCACGTCGACGTTGCGCACTGACTTGCTGAACCCGTTGGTCTCAGCGACCAACGCCTTGAGACGTTTGGAGTTACCGGTAGAACATTGGTCCTACTTGTTGGTGCACATAGTGCTGCAGTTGCTCCCCGCGGAGTTGAGGTCACGTTTTGAGCAGAAGTATGGTGGGGACAGTGCCACCCATCTTCCCCCCTTTGACGACCTCCTCAAATTTTTGGAAGACGAGTGTCGGTTTTCGGATAACACTCGTGGCGCCACGGGGTCACCCCCACTACCTTCTCAGCCCAGAGACCAGGGACGGACTAGGGCTCGGGGGCCTGTTGATGTTCCCCCCGCCCCCCGTTTTGTTGGCGCCCGGAGTCCTCGGGCTAGGGGGCCTGTTGATGATCGCCCCGCCCCCCGTTTTGCTGGCGCCCGGAGTCCTCGGGCTAGGGGGCCTGTTGATGATCGCCCCGCCCCCCGTTTTGCTGGCGCCCGGAGGCCTCGGGCTAGGGGGCCTGTTGATGATCGCCCGCCCCCAGTGTTGCTGGCGCCCGGAGTCCTCGGGCTAGGGGGCCTGTTGATGATCGCCTCGCCCCCCGTTTTGCTGGTGCCCGGAGTCCTCATCATTGTGACTTTTGTAAGGCAACGGGGCATGTCATGGCGCGTTGCCCGGATTTTTTGAATTTGCACGTAAGTGCCCGCCGCCGCATTGTCAACGCACGCCGTTTGTGCTTTTCGTGCTTGGGGGCCCACTTCCATCGGGACTGCCCCGACCCCCGCCCGTGTAGAATTTGTGAAGGGTCCCACTTGGAGATTTTGTGCGCCAACGCGAACCGCTCCAGCAGACCAGCTTCTGAGGAGGGTTCGCGCAAGGGGGGGTACCCCGGAGACGAGCACTGGGCTGAGACCCGCAATTCTGTACGCCGCACTCCGACCCCCGCGCAAGTTGAACGGGAGCCCCGCGAGCGCCATTTGGTCTCCTCTCGTCAGGGAGAACGCGCATTGGCTGCTAGGCAGCAGTGGCCGGGTCGGCGCCGCTGCCTTTCCCCTCCGTTGGCGGAACGTCCCCGGCTGGAGTCGCGCCTTCCGCCATTCGGGCATCCGGTGGGATATGCCCCTCCAGTGATGGCGAGCGGCTCGGGACACCGCGCAGACGAATATTTTGATTGTTGGCCTCGTCGTGAACGAAGGCAGCCTGGATGCGGCGATCGGTCGCCGCCCAGGCATCACTAAGAGATTGACGCCTGCCCCGCTAAAGGACCCCCCCGATCAAGACAGTTTTGTTGCCAACGGCCTCGGTCAAGGTCTGGGGACCCTTGGGTGACTCGATTGTGGTCCGTGCCATTTTGGACACGGGAGTCCAGGGTTGCCTTTTGTCGTCTTGGTTAGCGGGACAGGTTGGCCTGAAGGTGAATGATCTTTCAGGCAAGATTTGGGGAATTGGCGAACCGGCTGACACCACTGTTGAGGGAAGGACCTGGTTTGAAATCACCCTTGTGAGTTGTCCGTACCCTAAAATTGGTGCTCCTGCCCTTGTTATAACTGAACTTGGTTGGGACGAGCCACTTCGGGAAACCCTGTTGGAGGACGGTTGAGGCACTCTAGCCTTCCTTATGGGGCCCGTCACCCCCTTTTGTTGCCCAAGGAGGGCCACTTGGTTCAATTGTTGGTGACTGATCGTCACACTAAGAACTCGCATGCCGGTTGCAATGCGCTGTTGACCATTCTGCAGCGAGAAATTTGGATTTTGTCGGCTGATCGCGTCAATGAGGCGAGGCCCTTTGCTGGCGTCGTAACGGACTTGTTGGTCCCCTTTTGTTGAAGACGTCCACCCTTCGTAATAGTAAGATTGTTAAGGCTTATTTGTGTGTTTGTCTGCCTGTCAACCAAGGCAGTACATTTGGAGCTGGTAACCTCCCTCGCGACAGAGGCCTTTGAGGCGACTTTGGAAAGATTTGTGTCTTGCCGTGGGTTACCTTCTTTGATTGGGTCTGATTGCGGTACGAATTACAAGGGTACAAGTAAATATTTGAAGGAGGTATACGCCTTCCTTAATGAGAACCAGGTTGACATTGGTAATAGTTTGGCCCGCCGAGGGGTCACTTGGTTGTTTGACCCGCTAGCCTGCCCCCCATTGGGGGGGTATTTTTGGGGGCCGCGGTGAAAGCGGCAAAGGGACACTGGCGGAGATTGTTGGGAGACACCGTTCTCACCTTTGAGTAACTAGCTACGGTATTTGGCCGCATTGAAGCTGTGTTAAATTTGCAACCTTGTCAAGACTTCCAATTGATTAGCGGACGGGTAGGCCCGTCCGGGGGGGGGTAGATGTTCGGTCCGACGTGAAACAGAACGCACCTTTTCGTTGGCAACATCAATTATCTGTGGGCTTGACATAACTTTTTCACTTGACAGATAGACTTTGCTTGCTTGTTGAAAATGTCGGTCATGGGACCCTGTTGAGTTAATTATAATTGGTAAAATATCGTTTGGAATCGCCTGTTGAAACCGATAATTGAGTCGCGAGTTAACTATTGTTTGAAGTTGTAATCCCCATTTGACGAAAACCCCGGGATATTTTTGGATTTATCGCCGGGTTGATGCCATCGCGTGGCACGCGCATTTGTTGGAATAAGTAGTGATAAATAGCTTCAATCCGGTGTGAGTTTGGGCTGTGATGCTGTTTGAACCGCGCCATCTGGAGACTGACGCCTTGTGAACGTTCAGAACACTTGACTTACATCACACTTTCAATTACTCACCTCATATTACATACATGCTACACTTGGGCGTGACCTGGGAGGGTCGAAGTTGGCGAACCCAGCACAGAAGGTTAGTGGTATTTATAAAGCCTCAGAGGCTATGGATTGTTGTCGGCCGGAGAGCTTGTAGACTATTGTGTAAGTACTTTTGATTATTGTAAGCAACGTTAAGCTCCACGTAACGTGGACCGTTCAGCATACCAGTATCGTTGCGCTGGCTTGGGACTGAACATTAACCAATTCGTTGGGTAGACCCTGCTTGCGCAATTCTGACCATAATATGTTATAATCAACCAGGTCAAAAGCCTTGGAGAGGTCCAAGAAGGCAGCGTACACAGGTGTGTTTCTGTCCGTATAGTACCTGACCGTGTGCTTGAGCGCCAAAATAGCAGCTTCCGTAGACAGCCCAGCTCTAAAACCGAACTGAGCATCATGTAAATTGAGCTGCCCAGCTACTCTCCGCTCAAGCACACTGTCAAAAACCTTTGCAGCTATAGTGGCCAATGAGATGGGCCTATAATTATCCTTGTCCAAGACATCCCCCGTCTTACTCTTGACTATGGGTACAACTATCGTCCTCATCAGTTCAGTCGGTAAATAAGAATGCTTCAAACAAAAATTATACAGCATGGACAAGATCCTTGGGAGATGCGGACCCGCATATTGGTAATGCTCTATACTAAGGCCGTCGTGACCCGGAGATTTGCCCCTCGTCATATATTTTATAATGTTCCGTACCTCTTTAGACGAAATACTAACTTGCCCGCTAGTTTTTCTAGACTCCTCGTCACGCGCACCCCCATCTGATCTAAGCCGTGAGGTCACTTTAAAATTCCTCATGAACATATCCGCGATCTCCTTCGGTTCTGTCACGCCATTAACACTCACCGGAACTACAGGTTTCGGGCTCAAACGCTGGGTGGATTTCCAAAATTTCTGGAAATGCTTGTTTCTATGTTCTGTCGCCAAAATGTCCATCTTAATTTGGTCCTCGTTGTCTTGACAGAATTTCAACTTTTTCTTAAAACATTTACGCGACTCTCTCATATCTACAAACAGCTGCCCAGATTGAGGTTTACCATGCCACACCCAATTCAGAAAGGCCCTCCTCGCGTTCCTGTGAGCGTCACTGACGTGCTTGTTCCACCCGATCACTATGCGCCGACCCCTTCCACCCCTCACCGAGCCAGAACTGTCCGCTGCCGCCTCCCTAAGCGAACACACCAAGTTATTGTACATAGTATCAATTATAATTCTATGATTTTTGTTTTGACATGTATTATCCTTGCTATCACAACAATCACTTAACTCTAAAGGAAAGTCTATATTTTTAAGCTTTTCCATACATAACTCGTAATAACAATTTATTTGTGCTGCATTTCTCTCACCCCATATAACCCTATCGACAATCTTATTCCCTTGTTGTACCGAAGCATCAGTTGACCTGACCAATCCTAGGTTAACTTGAATGGCAAGAGGAAAGTGGTCAGACCAATAAATATCTTGACAAACTTCCACTCCCTCTATCGTTTTCCACGCTACTTCTGACACCAGGCAATGGTCAAGCCACCGTCTACTTCCACAAACATCACTGACATATGTATACGTGTCGGAGTCTATGCCTAACTTGACAAAGTCTGCACAGCGCCAACTCTGCTCATCACAAAAACTTAGCAATTCCTGACTAAATAGTTCCCCAAGATGCGCATTAAAATCACCGAGCATATATACATACTCCACATTCGTGCTCTCAATAATAGCCACTAACTCACTTAAACACTCACAAAATTCATTCAAGTTATCGGGTGCATTAGTTGGCATGTACACACTGAACAATAACAAATTACAATCGGCGCATGTCGCCTTGATAGCGGCAATACGATCACTTCTACAGGCTAACAGACACGTATGTAAATCTGTGTTTTTGTTTTATTTTATGTGTATAAGCTTCTCTTAATTGTACCTTCTTATTTTCGTAACTTTAATTAAAATTATTTTCGAACTCCAGGAATGAATGAAAATATTAATCATTCTCCTTCAAAACTGAGATAGACTTAAATGCGTTTCGCATCTGAATATAATTTTAGAATCTGCGGGTGATTGATAGTAAGTTTTAGTCTTCACATCAATGTTGAGCACCCCGCAGGGAAGAAGAGACCGTCTCTACAGTGACATAATAAATTATGGAATCTAGACCAACTCAACAAGTTGTATAGCACACTAATAAAAGAAAACGCGTTTGAAACACAGATTGGATCTATTTATAATATGGTCGCGTGAATCGGATACAGCGTGATGAATTGGAACTCTCTAACTTATTCTTGATTGCTAAGTTGTGTAGTGATTTTAAGTGCGACACCTTTGTAGAGGGTTCAATAGCAATGATGATCATCGTGCTATATACGTGTTTTATAGGGGTTATATTGGGGTTATATAGTTGTTGTTGAGTAATAGCACAGTCTAAAGATCATGTGGTAATAGTTTACTACTTATGCACAGTTGATAACTAACTGTTGAAGAATAAATCTCGCCTCAAAATAATTATATCGGTTTTTTGTATATCAATGTTATATCGCCTCGTATATCTCTGCCATTTAGTGTAATTTATTCATTTCATGTTACGTTGTCGATAGTAATGAAAACTCCACTTACTTGTGTCGTAGTTAGTTTCATAATACTGTTTCTTCTCATCATCCTCGATGTCCACGACCGCTTCGTTGTCTCCCTGTCCCTGGTGCGGGACATACTGGCGAGCCTCTCGCGCCTTTACTGATGCTTTGACATCATCTTTTGGTGTTTTCTTAGTAGTAACCTCACTGGCTTGTACTATTGCCAGTGCGGCCTGTGGACAAAAGAAAAAAAAGTTTGAGCAATTTCTTAAAGCATCACCGTATGATTGTTTTTAAGCGGCAGTATTCTAATGGCTAAGGTGTTGGCTTTGTAATCGAGAAGTCGCGGGTTCGAACACCACTATTGCCGTGAACTCACGCATATTTAGCAACAAGCATATTTAGTTAATCACCAACAATAATAGTTCTCTTTAAAAAAAATTAAACCCTTATAGAATCACTAGCAGTCGCGTAGAACTTCGTTCCCGTAGAATTTTTCACGATATAAAAACTTTTTACCAAAAAATTAAACCGACTCCCAAAAAACACTGCAAAGTGAAAAATAACTTTAATTTCGGTAGTCGGTGTCTTTAGTTTTGTTTTTTCGTTTTTGGCACCGACTTCCGAAATTAAAGTTATTTTTCACTTTGCAGTGTGTTGGGGATTTATATCCAGATTTATGAAATAAAATGCTTCCGATAACTTAAGAGCTGTATTCCGTGCAGACAAGATGAAGAAGACCAAAAAAAAAATGTAATACAAGTAGTAGGTAGGTTGGCCAATCTTAATAGCTAAACGTATGCAATTAGACGTATTAGTGCGTATTGCTTGTTATAAAACTGTAGGCGCTTTGAGATACGCATTGCTGTTTCGAACATCCCCCCGGGCGTTGAGAGCTCATCTCTCAACCACAATTGTCTTCATGAGATAAAGGTAGAGGGCATATCTTGCTGAACGCTCGACGAACCACTCCAGAAGCCGTCTTGATATCAGCGACGCGACTGATGCCGTCAGCTCCAGGGTGAACTTCTGTGATCCTGCCCAATCGCCATTTCAAGGGGGGTAATTTGTCATCCTTGATGAGCACGAGAGTGTCCTTCTCTAATGGTTTAGTGTTAGAACGCCACTTCACTCGCTGCTGTAACTCGGAAACGTATTCCTTGCTCCATCGGGACCAGAAATGTTGCCGAAGTTGGTCTATCCTTTGGTATCTGGTCAAGTAAGTCACTGATCGGTCCTCAAGGTTTGGTGCAGGCAGTGCTGTAAGTGGCCGTCCGATGAGAAAGTGTCCAGGCGTAAGTGGCAACAAATCATTTGGATCCGACGAAAGTGATGTGAGTGGGCGAGAATTAAGTAAGGCTTCGATTTGAACGAGCACAGTGTTCAGTTCTTCAAATGTAAGATTACGATTTCCCAATACTCTCTTTAAATGATACTTAATGGATTTAATGCCGGCCTCCCAAAGACCGCCAAAGTGAGGAGCGTAAGGAGGGATGAAATGAAAATTAATGTCCTCATTAGCCGAATCACTAGATAAGGAATTGCAATTACTCTTTAAAAACGTGCCAATTTCATTATATGCTCCAACAAACGAGGTCCCATTATCGGAGAAGAGATGTTTAGGCTTTCCTCGTCGCGAAACAAATCTACGAAGGACTGCTAAAAAATTGTTGCTTGTTAAATCACCCGCCAACTCGATATGTACTGCCTTAGTTGTAAAACATACAAAAAGAACTATGTATACTTTGTTAAGACGACAACCACGTCCCTGTCTACTGGCTGACATGATTGGTCCAGCATAATCGACACCAACCGTTTCAAAAGGGTAACCCCCGGGATTCAAGCGCTGCTGAGGTAGATTACCCATGATTGGAGACACTACTTGTCCTTTCATGCGACAACATAAAATACATTTATTATAAACTGTCTTAGCTAGGCATCTACCACCAATGGGCCAATAATATTCTCTAATGGTAGCAAGTAATAGTTGAGGGCCCGCGTGCATCAGTTTTTTGTGCATAAATTCAAATAACAATTTTGTGACAATGTGAGTGGACTGTATTAATAATGGATGTTTTTTAGCGTAACCAAATTATGAATTTGCAAGTCGACCTCCGACATGCATTAATTTATATTCATCTAGAAAAACGTTAAATTTAATTAATGGACTCTTTTTTGGCAAATCTTTATTATTTAATAACAGTGTGTATTCCGGAAAAGAATCCTTTTGAGAAAGCCTTATAATATAATTTAATGACTGGTTTAACTCATCAGTGGTGAGAAATTGATTTTTAAGTGGTTGTTTTTTGATGTAAATATTTATAAATCTCAACATATACGCCACTGATCGTTTAAGCGTAGTGAAATTAGCAAATCTACTGAATTCTATAACCGTTCGCGGGTTGACTGGTGTAACGAGCAAAGAACATTCTGTTCTAACTTCAGGTAGTTTTTCCTTTGTTATTATAGGATTATTAGGCCACTTTGAGATGTCGTATCTCAAGAATTCAGGGCCCGACCACCACAAATCCAAAGATTGCAAAAGACTAATATCTATTCCTCGTGATATATAATCAGCGGGGTTTAATTTTGTGGGAACGTGCCTCCAGGAGCATGCAGTGGTCTTATCCAATATCTCTGCAACTCGGTTGCGCACAAAGGGTTGTAATTTACTGGGTAACATCTTAAGCCAGCCTAATACGATTGTCGAGTCAGTCCAAAAGGTGATACTTCTGACTTGAGCTCGAAAAGCATAAATCACCTTTTCATATAAACGGACACCAACCAACACTGCACAGAGCTCTAGTCTTGGTATAGTAGTTGGTTTAATTGGAGCTACTCGGCTTTTGGCTGTAAGCAAACGTACCAACACATTAGTGTCTTGACTTTTACTTCGAACATATAGACATGCGCCATATGCAGTTTGTGACGCATCACAAAATATGTGCAAATCTATATATTTGTATGAATCACAAAGTACAATACGTGGAACACTGATTGTATTTAATAATGCTAAGGAACGTATAATATTAGACCATTCGTTAGATGTATCAGATGGTAACTGATCGTCCCATCCAAATTTATGGACCCAGAGTTTTTGCATGATAGTTTTCATAACAATAATGCACGGAGCTAATAAACCCAGTGGATCGAATATTTGAGATATAATAGAAAGTATCCCACGTTTTGTTATTGTATTACAAACTTTGGGATTAATTGAAAAACATAATACATCAGACTCAGTACGCCAACTGAGACCTAAAGTTTTGCAGGGTTCTATTGAACCAATGTTTAAACTTAATGAAGAATGAGTTACATTATCAGACATTATTTGCAAATTATTTGATTTCCATTTACGTAATGGCATTCCAGCAGAAGCTAGTTCTGTGGTTACCTTATGGCGTATGTCAAGGACCTCTTCAATTGTATCCCCTCCAGAAAGCAAATCATCGACATAGAAATCATGCTGTATGATAGCAGCTATTTCTTTGTCCTTGCAGTCCAGCCCTATTTGTTTGAGACACCTAGTAGCAAGGTATGGTGCACTAGCAGTACCATACGTTATCGTATTTAATTGGTAGGCTACCATAGGCTTCGAGGGATCATCCCGCCATAGGATTTGCTGTAGATGCCTATCATCTGGGTGTACTATGACCTGTCGGTACATCTTCTCCACGTCAGCAGAGAGAACATACTTATATTTTCTAAATCGAAGAAGAATTGACATTAAGTCATCTTGTACAGTGGGTCCTATTAGTTGCAAATGATTAAATGATATTCCTGAAGTGGTGGGACTACTCGCATTAAATACCACTCGGAGCTTTGTAGTTGAACTACTTTCACGCACAACGCCATGATGAGGCATGAAATATGCGATCTGATGTGTGTTTAGTAAACACTGAGACATATGATTTAACTCGAGATATTCTCTCATAAATTCACAATAACTAGCCTTAAATGATGGTTGACTCTTAAACCTGCGCTCTAAAGAGAACAGACAATGCTTAGCCCTTTGCATGGAGTCACCTAAGTTATCACGTGATTGTTTTAAAGGTATTCTCACACAGAAACGTCCATCTTTAAGACGCGTTGTGTTTTGAACGAAGTGCTCTTCACACAGTTTCTCCTCTGCAGAGTACGATGATGACTGATGGCCAACTTCTTCTAGTTGCCAAAAACGCATTAAACAGTTTTGAATGTCATCAGTACCTGAGTTACTTACTAAAACATTATTTTCGTAATTATTAATCTGCGCAAAATTACACAGTAGGGGAGGCGAACGCGGAACTTGGCCACTATGTCGTATAGGACCTGAAGCTATCCAACCAAGTCTAGTTTCATATAGCACCGGTTTGCCGATCCCGAGGTTTATCTTTTCCGTACCTAAGAGGTTCCAGAAAACGTCTGCACCTATAATTAAGTCCACGGGGGATGGTACGTAAAAGTGAGGGTCAGCTAGACATAAATTACTAGGAATATTTAATCCATTTAAATTCAATTGCCTACAAGGCAATTCATCAGTAATAGAAGGTAAGATAAAACAGCAAATATTTGTAGAAAAGTTTTCATTTAATGATTTTATTTGAACGCTACACATTTTACGTATCGGGGACTGAGAATTATTTATGCCCATTAATGACTCGTTAACTTTCATAATCGGTAAGTTTAATAAATTACATAATTTCTCCGTAATTAGGCATGAAGTACTACCACTATCAAGAATAGCACGGCCGAGATGTTCGCGGTTATTGGCATCATAAACCTTTAATAACGAAGTGGCTAATAGGACCTCACCTTTATTTTGTACATTTGTCGTGACTTGCGCTGATAAGGTAACAATATTATTAGGTAATTGATCCGTAGACGTAATATTATCACGGTCACCGTTGACAGGTGGTTTTGATATACACTTCGCTTTGAAATCTGCAATATGAACCAATGTGTTGTGCTTGCGTTTACATACTTTGCAACCACTTACTTTACAATGATTGGCATAATGGCCTGTACGAAAACAATTAAAACATAGTTTATATTGTGGCAGTAACTCTAACCTTTGTTCGTTACTAAGTCCCAAAAATTGTGAACAATTATGAAGGCTGTGTTCACCTTGACATTTTGGGCATGATTTTAATGAATTAGAACCACCGTTATTATTCCCACTAGTGGGCGAACTGGTTACCGACACCATGCTTTTATGTTTGTTATTATTCTTAAGATGTGAAATATTATTTGAATTATTTTGTGACACTTCAATCATTTCTATTAAATCTGAACGATTTCTCAAAAAACCTAGGAATATTTCTAGTGTGATCGACTTACCTTTGTCGAGACCACCTTTATATTCTTCCCATTCGCGAAAAGTTTTAGAATCCAACTTACTTGTTACTATATGAATTAAGAGTGTGTCCCAATGTTTTGTTGGTTCTCCTAATGATTCCAATGAACGCAAGTTTTTGTTAACTGAATCGATGATGCGTTTTAAAGTGACAGATGACTCCTTCCTAATTGGCTCAATGTTAAATAATGCCGTTACGTGATTTTGTATTAAAAGCCGCTTATTGTCGAAACGTTCGCACAATATTTCCCATGCCACATTATAATTACTCGCAGAAAACTCTATAGATTGAATTACCACAGCAGCTGAACCTTCGAGAGAAGCCCTAAGGTAATGAAACTTATTGACATCATCTATTTTATCATTAGAGTGTATCAAACTGGAGAAAGTATCTCGAAACTCTAACCACTTCTCATAAGAGCCACCAAACTTAGGTAATTGTATGGTAGGTAATTTAACAAGCCTGTGATTACGCAATCGTGAAGAACAAGTATCACTCTCCGAACAATCATCTTTATGCGTTTTTAAATTACGTGTAAGTAAATCTTGAGCCTTTGAATAGATCTTATAGTATATAGATTCAAACTCATTTCGCTCTGACAGTTGACTGTTGATATCATCAACTAAACACTCCAATTTTAATTGAACCTCGTCATATTGAACAAATAAATTTTCCATCTTACCTAAACGTAGTTGCAATTCGCTTACCTGTGATGGATTTAACAAATCCTCCAAGTCATTAACATAATTAGAGAACGCTGTTAACCGTCCCTTATAACTTGCCCGTCTTTTAATTAACTCCTTCTCCTCCTTGTCAGTCATTTTGAGAAACCGGTATTAACACTGAAATATACAACAAGTACAAATAAATAATGTGTAAATACCTAGCGGTAACTCTTATTACTGGCAACTGAAATACAACAAGTTAAAGTACAGTAATAATACTAATGATCTACCTAACAGATTGTTTTAAACCAAATTACAATGATAAACTTAGCTTTAGAAACTAAAGTGCTATCTAATGAGATATTGATATAATTGTTTAACTAATTACACATCTAGTTCCTGCTTAGCTTTAAATAATACAATAATTCAGTTGCATATAAATTAGCTATCTGGTTCTAACAATCTAAATAAAATAGAGTAGGTAGTTACTGACCTTTAACGATTTTCGGAACTTACTCGAAACATTACCTTAGACCAATCTAATACAGAGTACTGGGTATAATTAACAATATTAACCACACTGAACACTGTATTTATCCTCAATCAGGTATCCAAGACGTCCAGGAACTGTATTTTTCAAATAGAACTTCACTTTGACCCTTGGACTCGTGCTCGGACTCGTACTGGGCGCCTCCAATAATCTTCGATATTGTAAATCCAATATAAATCCGTGATTTTTCTTATTACCGATGATGATTAGTCACTTTTCATTAATATCCGGTTCGTTAGGACCATGTTGGGGATTTATATCCAGATTTATGAAATAAAATGCTTCCGATAACTTAAGAGCTGTATTCCGTGCAAAGACAAGATGAAGAAGACCAAAAAAAAAATGTAGTTCAAGTTCAAGTTCAAGTTCTTTATTTCATAACAAAAATACATTTGTGTTGAAATATTTACACAGTAAGTACACACAAATAAATAATAAACAATTATTATAGGTAACAAAACAAATTCCCTAGAAGATAATGCTACAAAAAACATTTAATGTCAAAATTTTAATAAAAAAAAGTAAAAATTATAAAAAAAGATAGATAGGTATACATATTTAAATTAAGTTTAATTTTATACTAGTTACAAGATTTTCTGTCATTACAATATTCGTCAATGCTGTAATAGGCTTTATTGATTAACAAAGCCTTGAGTTTATTTTTAAACATGTTCACATTCTGAATATTCTTTAATTCTGCTGGTAATTTGTTGAACAAAATGACAGACTGCACACGTGACGAGTGTTTGACAACGTTAAGCTTTGCCTGCAGAATAGTAGGAAGATCTTTTCTGCGAGTACCTACTCTGTTTTTTCTGTCGTCGTCTGTTTCAAACTCGTTTAAGTATTTGTTAAAATGAGTTAGGAGAACTAAAATATAAAGACACGGCACCGTTAAAATTCTAAGTTTAACAAAATGATCCTTACATGATTCTGTTTGATTTAAACGAAGTATGGTTCTTAATGCTCGCTTTTGTATAGTAAAGGCTGCCTTAACATTATATTTATAGCTGTTTCCCCAAAACATAATGCTATATCTAAGTTTAGATTCAACAAGAGCAAAATAGACAGTACGAAGTTGGGCAGTAGACAAAATATCCCTGAGAGTTCTGATTGCATAACATGCACTACTTATTGTATTCGTAATTGAATCTAGTTCTGGCTTCCAATTTAGTAAACTATCAATTTGTACCCCCAAAAATCTTAAACTTTCTACCATATCAAATTTCCTGCCTAATGATTCTATATTTACTAAATATTTGTTCCTAACTGTAGATCTAAATATCATACATTTTGTCTTACTTATATTTAATTTAAGATTATTTATAGAAAACCAGCTTTCACAAGCAGCTATTAATACATTTAACTTATATTTTAAGGTCTCTATATTGTCAGCAGCTATAACACCACTCGTATCGTCAGCAAATATTATCAAGTCAGCATCTGGTAAAATGTTTTTAATGTATTCAATTAAATCGTTCAGAAATATTATAAAGAATATGGGGCCCAGCACCGAACCCTGCGGAACACCTCTAGTTATAGTAAATAATTTCGATTTATGAATTTCTTCCACACCTTCCTGAAGTGATTTTATTTCAACGTACTGTTTCCTATTGGTCAAATAAGAACTCAAAAGTTTTAAAATATTTCCTCTTATACCGTAATGCTCTAACTTATCTATTAAAATGCAATGTTCTACAGTATCAAACGCAGAACTTAAGTCTAGGAATAAGCCAGCAACTTTTAATTTATTGTTCAGCTTATTTACTACGTTATTAACTAACGAGTCAATTGCATCTAGTGTCCCTTTACTTTTTTGGTATCCAAACTGGTTACGGTTTATTACTTTTAGACTAGTCAAATGGCTTACAAGCCTGGATTTGATCACTTTTTCAAAAAGTTTGGATAGAACCGGTAACAATGAAATAGGCCTGTAATTGCCTGGATCTGTTTTAGCACCTTTCTTAAATAGTGGTAGAACTCTGGCTAATTTAAATTGGTCAGGAAAGACGGCTTCACTGACGCAGTTATTTATCATTTCAGATATTGGGTGTGCCAGTATATCAATATTATCTTTGATTACGCTCAGCGGTATTTCATCGTGTCCAAATGACTTTTTACTATCCATACCCTTTACCATATTGTAAATTTCTATCGGACTGACGGGATTAAAAGCCATAGACTTTTCAACTCTGTCAGTATTTTCAATTAAATGCTTGTTAGCCAGTTCTGGATTACTAGTGTTTACACCTTTACCATTGTCAAACTTTTCTGCAAAAATGTTAGCAATGTCTATAGGGTTACAAATTATCTTATTATCATGTTTAAGTATTATGTTATCATTTTCAAAATTATTATCAATTTTTTTTCGGGTTTTGTTGACTATTTTCCATATTTCTTTACTAGAGTTAGCCGCTTTATTTATTTGATTAGTTACTTCCCTCTTTTTAGCGTTCCTAATCACTTTTTTATAAATTCTAAGATATTGTTCACGATAACTTAATAAAGATTTGTCACACTTAGCTTTATTTATAAAATTCAGAATTCTCTTCATTTTGCTGGATGTCTTTATTCCTTTCGTTAACCATTTAGATCGGCTAGATTTTTTAATGTTGATTTTAACTTTAGCCTTTTTAAAAGTACCAGAATGCAGTTCTTTTATTTTTCTTATAAACGTGTTTGTACCTAAATTCCAGTCGTGTTCCAGTAGTTTCTGTCTAAAAGCATTATTATTTTTCTCATTATATAATCTTCTCTCTATAAATTTAAAACCAACGCATTGTGTAGTACTAACTTTTTCCAAATATGCAGTACAGAAGAGGGCTGCATGTCCATCCGCTAATCGATTGTGGTCAATGTCTGTACTGCCAATATTTCTATCACAGGTGTTGGTCAATATATTATCTATACACGATTCGGAGTTATTTCGCACAAATGTAATTGAATCAAATAAATATCTAAAATTATAGCATTTCAACAATGATGTAAAAGAACTTCTTTTTTTGTCCTGTTTTGACAAGTCAATATTAAAATCTCCACAGATAAAGCATATTTTATTGATAAAGTACTGAAGTAATTGTTCCAATCTATCTAGAAAATCATCAAAGTTTTTATTTACGGGTGTTCTATAACAACAGATTATGTATGAGTTCGTCTCAACGTCTCTTACTCCAGAAACCTCAAAGCTATCCGTTTTATACAGCTTTTTACAAATGTCCAAGTCCTCAACTTGCCTATTTTTATGTGTTAATACTAAAGTACCACCTCTTGTTTTATTTAACCTTGTGTTGCAAGAGCCTACGATATAATTAGGAAAATCAAATTGTGATACCATTATTTTGTTTAAAAAATGTTCACTAATACAAATAAAGCTTAATGCGTTAGGTAATTCAGTGACATACACTTCGAGTTCATCCTTCTTATTATTTATTCCGCATAAGTTTTGGTGAAAAATAGTAACGTGTGAGTGACTGTCCTTCAATATAGCCGCATTGTTCAAACCACCAGCCACGGTACTAATCTCGAAAAAGCTGACTGTGTTGTTCAGCTTCCTCATAGGAAGGATTCGAATATTCAGAATATGTTTCAATTTCAAATATAAGTTGCTGAATTTGTTCAAATATACTAGATATACCTCTAATATTAACATTTCCCTGTTTATTATAAGACATGAAATCATAAGTCAGGTTTAAGTTTGAATCAATTAAATAGATATAGTTATGCGTTAAATTGTCATTATAAATTATATTATTAAATGCTTCTATTCTCCAGTTATACATCTCTTTATGATAGTGATTTTTAAAAGTAGGTACGCACAGTATTATATTTGTATGCTTAATAGGCATTACTTTATCCCGTATTTGTTTCACCAGCCTAGTGTAGTCGCATGAGGTCTTGAAATCTTCGTCTCCAATTTGGATGACACAGTAATCCTTTAAGGTTAATTCTCTTAGTTTATCCTCCAATCCGTATATTAATTGTTCTATACCACAGTTTGTTTTTATGTAATGGCATATTTGAAAAGTATCGCCGAATATTCTGGTAGCAATTGGTAGAATTTTGCTGGTTGAGTTGGTACTGAGGATCACAAGCTTCTTGTCCTTTTCATTCCTAAAGTAATTATTATTTCTAACATACTTTTTCTCTCCACTTCTCTCTTCCATCATATTGTGCCTGTCTGCGATAGGACATATCTGAGCTCTCGCTACGTCCGCAGTATCCCGCTTCAGTTCGTGATGAATGACAGGTGCACAGATATTGTAATTACTTTGCATTAATAGTGCAATACGGTCCGTGAGGGCCGCTATCTCAAGCTGTGCAGCCTTTAACTGCTGCTGTAGGGTAACAATTTCTTGTTCCAAGTAGGACACATTTTCGTAGTCATTGGTGACGATTTGCAATCTGGATGACGCTAAAAGGGATGGTGTAGAAATGATGTTGTGTTGATTTGCCAGAGATTGTCTCTTATACTTAGAGTTTGTCCCCGGACTTGTAAATAAGGAGGGCGACTGGCATAAAGATTTTAAAGTTTTATTTTCTGTAGTTAACTTACATATTTGCTTCTGTAGATCTGTATTTTCTATCAATATATTTCCCAGTTCATTTTCAGTACTCTCGAGTTTTAATGTGAGCTGAGAAATTATGTCTTTCATTTCTGAGGCTAATACTATGTCAGACACAGTACCGGTACCGTCAACACTCATTGACAATTTATTGGGTGTATAAGATTCAATAGACGTTTCGCATTCAGCCAGTATGTGTGAATCAAGTAAGTCAGTATTATCTTGAACCGAAGATCGACGTTTCAACGCTTCATCTAGTACTACATCCTTAGACTTTATTAGTTTTTCTGTTGGTGAAGGTGTTTTTGCAGAAGTAGGTTTTTTCCTTACAGTAATACTGGATGTGCAGTCGGTACTAGCGTATTTTTTAAGTCTGATGCAGGCTTTACATCTCCACTTTTTCTTTGCTTCCGCGTCCTTGAGGCGATACGTATGTTCTGGGTAACCATCGCATTCCAATTCATACCTATTATCACAGGCCGAACACAAAGCAGTATTTTTTACATTTACTAGTTTCTTACATTTATGGCATGTTACTAGTGCTGCCATCTTGTAGTGACTTTTAGCCGAGTTATATAAAACGAAGTTATACTATTCTCGTCCAGCGCTCTATTCGTTCAATAGTAAACTGCCTGAACTGGTTTCTGTCTTGGTAGTTTTGATTACATTTATCAATTATCAATTAATCTTGGCTTTTACACTTACAAGCAATCAAAGAGTGTTGGGCAGTTTGTAGTTGTGGCGAACGAATTCCCAGTAGGCACAATAAAATAATATTAAAAAGTTTCAGAAAGCGGCAAAAAGCTGACCAAATAGCTAAAAGACAAAAAGCAAACTTACCAAGTTCGCGGGTTGCGAACTCGGGTCAGCACGTCAACATGACTATGGGCTATACAGACTTTGCCACGGTGTCATGATACTTGAAATCAAAATAAGTAATTCGTTGGTTAAAGTAAAACTTGTGACGTGCAGCGCGCAACCTTGACAAGCGAGCGGTCAATGCCCTTCACTTCGGCAAGTCACTAGACGTTTGGCACCCACAAACACATTGATTTTAAAAACTGTTTCTGTACACTTATATCTGAGTTTGTTATGCAGTGATTTGATTTGACACTAGTTTATATAATTGTCTCTTAGGGTTATAGGGTGGTCTCAAGTAGTTCTGTTGACTTTTAAGTTCTATCTTCAGCAAGAAATGTAGCCGATAGAAAACGTTGCGAAATTTGAAATTGGTTCGTTGAAAACTTTTAACACTTATTTTCTTTGTAATTGTTTTGTAGAATGTTTGTACTACAACTTTTATCACTGCAGGGTCCAGTTAGACACTATTTTAATCACTTTTTAAACCAAATTGTCACTTAAACTATTTTTAAAATCGTTTATAACGCGGAGCTGATGTTTGTTTATGTTCAATAGCGCCCTCTCGTAATACAAGTAGTAGGTAGGTTGGCCAATCTTAATAGCTAAACGTATGCAATTAGACGTATTAGTGCGTATTGCTTGTTATAAAACTGTAGGCGCTTTGAGATACGCATTGCTGTTTCGAACACAGTGTTTTTTGGGAGTCGGTTTAATTTTTTGGTAAAAAGTTTTTATTTCACTCTTTTTAGTTGGATGATTTTTAATTTACCTAGTTACAAGAGCCTAAATGTCAACTACTTATAAGCTTTTACAAAATATTGCTTTTCCCAATGCTGGGCCGTTAATTGTTGAGGAGTTCTCCTGGTACTTCACCATCAGCTCTACATCACCATATGCATTGTGACGAGCATAAAATGCTTAACATCCATATTCAAGTAATCGAATCGCAATCCACTCAATACTTATTATTGAGTAGTTTCGGCGGCCATCTGTGGTCTTCATCATCAGTTCCACTTCCCCAAATGGTACTTTTTGAGAGCAACTGCACATGTTACTATAAGAAATACCCAAAACGCCATAGGTGTGCCTATAATATTTGAAGAGTTCCCTCGATTTCTCCAAGATCCCATCATCAGATCCTGACTTTGGTGATAGTGGTACCAATTTCGAAGTATACCCATTCGAACAAAAAAAGAATTTTCCAAATCGGTCCAGCCGTCTTCGAGTACTCGATGATCATACATAAAAATAAAAAAAAAATAAAAAATATACGCGTCGAATTGATAACCTCCTCTTTTGGTCGTCGGTTGAAAATCATAGCACTCATTATATTATAGTCGAGTAAAGAGAAGTAATCTTTCTTAAGCTTTAAGCTACGTTCATTCAAATCCACTCAGTACTTTCGAAGATTAGCGCGTTTAAACAAACAAAACCGCTTCATAATATTAGTATAAGTATATATATTAGTGTGTATATCTGTGATAGTCAATGCTTGAACTGAATTTTGGGTACATAAATACTGACTTTTTGTCGAAAACATAGACGCGTAATTAGTAATTTATGTTAAATAGTAAGTAAATACCTAAATATAAACTGGAGGAATAAGAATAACTTTTGGATCAAAATAAGAAAAAGCTCTAAAACTGTGCCATGTGAAATATCAAATAAGAAGACTAAATGTGTGAGTGTCAAATATAGGTAGTTCAAAACAAATAAATTCTGAGGTTATTCAAGAAAATTGATGACCGTCAATTAGCCCTCTTATTTCTGAAACTATTGACCCTATAATTTTAATCAAAATTGTAGATAATATCTAAGCAAATAAGAAAAACTCAACACAACTCGCACTTAGCCGGACTGTTTTTAGTCTCGAGTAAAAATAATCATTACCCATTAAAGTAAATCTTCTGCAGATTAAAATCTCTCTTTATCTCTTTTGTCATTACTTTTCTAATTGCTTGCTTCAAAAGGGTGTTGAATTAGATGTGTCACCGAATCAGAACGGACAAACCCGTTTATATTTATATGTATTTAATTATTGTGAATCAAACTTGTTCAACGTTTAAAGAAAATCTGGTATTAATTATTATATACTCTCAATTATCAAAAAAATACATCATTACCTCATTACCAACAACATAATATATGATATCGGTTTTGTTGTATTGGACAGGTCCCTAACATAAACATATCAATTACGTCTCAAAAAAAAACCTCTTTTAAAAACATTTTCCAATACAAGGGACTGAGAAAATAACTAACTAGTCAGTTTTGGATCAGTTGGTGATATCAGTATAAGCTGCTTAGGAACATAACATGTTGATGAACTACGTGATGCGCTTGCGATGACAGCTTGCACAACGAGACTGTTGGGCGAGGCTCTATCGCAATCGTCTACAAATAATATTGTCTGTAGACACTACTACTTTAGTTCTACAACTTTCGGTCTATTTACTTAGGCAATTGATTAGACAAAATGCAATTTAGCACTAGAATATTTGTAAGCATTGATTTCATCATATTAATAGTACCTTTCCCTTTGTTAACTTTGTCTTTAAGTTTTGGGGCCAGAGGACCAAGAATTATCAAGGATTCATGATGTCAATTAATGTAAATATTTTAAGACTTTTAAAATTCTTAAGGCACATGAGTAAGGTGTGAAAAAACAGGGTGAGTATCTGAGAACATTATTGTTTGCTCCTTGATTTAACATGAGACGCGAAGCAAGGTAATGTGTTGCAAAACTGTCAAGAAGTCACTCCGCTGAGTACATCGTAAATACCAAATGCTCAAAATGTTTTATTGATAATAGCAACTTATGTTGGCAAATTGAGCCTCAGTTGAAGCTTCAAACTCATTGCGTGAATACCTATTGTATAAATCGAAGTATTTAAGTAAAGGTTACCCTATCGGACGTTCATTAGAGTAGTTATGGTAATGTTATCAACACATTTTATGAATCGGATTATGAAACACACATATACGTGTAACAGAATAAACGCAATTCCTGAATGTAGTTGGTTTAGAATCGGCTTCTGAATCGATTTCCGTCATAAAAAATAGGTGTTAAATTTTGACGGAAAAATCTTTCATTTAACTTAAAATGGAAACACAGTTTCATGACAAATTAATACAATTAGTGTTGCCCAAACGAGAGTCTCGCAAGAGTCTTGCAATTAGCGATTATCCTATTGCTATTTATTAAACGGTAGTTGAGATCTCAGAACAATGTAACAGAGTAGGTACATTTTGAGCTTGAATTGACATAGGCCAACCAAATGAATCAATTTAATTGAGACTCTTGAAGACTCTTGCGAGACTCTCATTTGGGCAACACTAAATACAATCCTTAATTCAAGGAAATGCGCTCGTGTGCGTGTCGGCCACTAACACTGCATGAGTGTATGCGTCTGCGTAAGGATATTGTATGACGCACATACGTTTTGCATTTAGTAAGGATAACTATTTTGACTACCACTGCGATCTATCAGTACCTACGGCAATACCTGTTTGATGCTCGGGTTTATTTGTCGCTCTTTTGTTCAATTTTGCACTTATTCAAAATTATGTGCGTAACCACGCACAGTGGAATGAAAATGTTTGGTAGGTAAGTGTATGGTGAACATTAAAAATTCAATAACAAAAGCAAATTGAGAAATGTAGGCAGGTAAGTAGGTAGGTGTATTTTTAACCGACTTCAAAAAAAGGAGGTTTACAATTAGCTCATAACTCGGAGACGGCTGGACCGATTTGAAAAATTCTTTTTGCGTTTGAATGGGTATACTTTCTAGTTGGTCCCATTGTTACGAAATCAGGATCTGATGATGGGATCCTGGAGAAATCGAGGGAACTCTTCAAATATTATAGGCACACCTATAGCGGTTTGGGTATTTCTTATAGTACCTTGAGCAGTTGCTTCCGACAAGTACCATTTGGGGAAGTTGAACTGATGATGAAGACCACAGATGGCCACTGAAACTCCTCAATAATAAATATTTCGTGGATTGTGGTTCGATTACTTGAGTACGGATGTTAAACACTTTATGCTCATCACAGTACATATGGTGGTCTTTAGTTTTGTATATATTTTCGTTTTTGACACCGCCTTCCGAAATTAAAGTTATTTTTGGCTTTGTAGTGTTTTGATATGGAAGTCAGTTCTATTTTTTGCAAAAAATTTTTTTTAGTAAGTGGATAGTTAGACGGTAGAACAGGTTAGGTATCTTTTTTTATTTATTTTACTATATTTATTGGTTTACTTTG
Organism: Tholera decimalis; assembly: GCA_943138885.2. Classification (NCBI taxonomy): domain Eukaryota; kingdom Metazoa; phylum Arthropoda; class Insecta; order Lepidoptera; family Noctuidae; genus Tholera; species Tholera decimalis. The sequence goes on along the minus strand of OW964552.2, from coordinate 26,089,841 downwards.
TTCTGTATATTTCACACCTGAAAGGTGTTCCGAGGTGGGAATGTTTTACCCGTAAGTATACAGCATTATATTTAGTATATGCGAAATGTGAATATAGTTCGTTAGGAATAAGTAACTAAATCGAATCTAATATTTTATAAACCTTTTTTGTTTTTGCCCCAAAAATATTTAAAAACAAGTTACAAGTTGGACACTTAGTAGCATATATATATACGCAATGATACGGCGCGCAACACAGGTCACGCAGCACGCCACTAGATGCACACGGCGCGACGCACTATGGGACCAACCGGTATTTTCCATCTCAAAATTAGTTGGGACAAAAGTCGTGTTACTGAAACTGTTTTGATTGTTTTACATTCTAAGATGATAAAGCCATCCGACATAATAGTAAAAATACGTTATTTTGTGATGAAAAATATTTTTTCGAATTTTTTAATATAATTTTTAATTGTCATAAGTTTCCTTATATTACGTCCTTATGCCTTTCCTTATACCTTATGTTACGTATATTTTACGTCTATTTAATTTTCAAGTTGAGGTTTCCTTGTTACCGATGGCTCCCGATGTCAAGTTAATGACATGTTTAGATACCTTACCTATTCAGTAATACAAGGAAATAAAACAAAAACCTGCGTCATTGCTGCGCCATTTCGAACTAGAAGCAAAAATGTCGACCTAAATATATTTTCACACGATATTTTTTTTTTGCGGTGACCATTTTAACCACACGTATGATAAAAATCATGTTGCATAGTTCTTATCTGTTGTTGTAATTATAATAAGTATTAGTGTGAAAACTGTTTTTATCAATTTTCTTATTGGTTTTGCACAAGTTACTGAAACTAGGGTCCTATAAATACTCGGGTTTGCAGCGTGTTCATCAAAGTGTCCGGATACCTTCCTTCGGTAACTGTGAATTTGCTGAAGAAAGTTTAAAATGAGTGAATTTGTGTGTTTTCGACGCGATATATGTGCTCAGATAATAAGCGGGAAAAGTACTTCAGATATTAAAAAATATTTGTTGGACAATTTCCATTTATCAACAACAGATGTGAGCACGGTTATGCAAAGTATTCAAAGAAATTTGATTACGATTTGTAACCAAAAATGGAAGCTCAGAGAAAACAAGATCGCTTCGAGAGCCAAAACACAAATTGGTTAAATGGCGAGTTTAGAGTACTTGTAAAAAAAGAAAATCCTGACGTGTTCGGAGAGTACGAAAAAAAACCTAACAACTTGGAATTATCCCAGGAGTATGGAATGGGGCATGTGCATTACGATTATGTTCAAGGTTTAAGATATATGGGTGAAAATGATGAAGCTTCGATTGTGAGTATTACGAGAAATACAGAAAAGGAGGAGAAAAAGTAATTTTACGAAGTCCAGATGGTGTACCTTCCCATACCAAAGAAGAAGCATTATGTATATATATTGAAACCGATCTATCCAAATATTCCTACCTGAGGCTGAGACTTGTTTAGAAAAACTTAATTTCGGTATTTCCATCATACCAAATTTTGGCTGAAGCAAAGAAGGATTGCTATCCTCTTGCGTCAAGCATATCCGTAACGAATATAAGTGCTAAAGTGAACCTTCAAGAACTCTTAGATCATACTGCCTGTCGTATTTTAAAAATAGACTCGGTTTCGAAAAAGTTCACTCGTCTCAAACTGTATAGCAAATGGGGTTGCGATGGATCCTCGGGACAAAGTGAGTATAAACAAGTTTTACCGGAAGAAAATGAACAAATATCGGATGTTAATATGTTTATAGTTTCACTTGTACCATTGAGACTAGTGGATGAATAAAGTAAAGTAGTTATATCGCAAAATCCAACATGTTCTTCAGTTAGATATTGCAGACCCATTTCTCTGAAATTTGCAAAAGAAACTCCTGAAAAAACTACAGCTGTTGTAAGTGAACTTGAAGCAAAAATTAATGAGTCAAACGCGAACGCCTGCAGCAAAAGAAGGTAACATGAGTAAGACATGAGCTATTTATGACAATGATCGACAGGAATGTTGCTCAAGTGTTAACGCAGACTCCATCGAGTGCTTCGTGTACTGTTTGTGGAGCAACTCCTAGACAGATGAACAATCTAACAAAAGTAATTGCAAGAATTGAGAATGAAGATAGGTTTAAATACGGGCTGTCTACCTTACATGCTTGAATAAGATGTATGGAAATTATTCTGCATATTTCTTATAACCTAGGATTTGAAAAGTGGGCTGAATCGACTCCAGAGAATAAAAGATTAAAGAAGAGAAAAAGAAGCACGTTCAAACTCGTTTCCGGAAATTGCTTGGTTTACACATTGATAAACCTCGTCAAGATTCTGGAAACAGCAATGATGGAAATACGGCAAGGAGTTTCTTCCAAACCTATCAATGTTCTGCAGAAATCACGGGTATCGATGAAGAGTTGATGCGATGCCAACCTGGTCAAGTTTAATGCAGCTAAGACCCAGGCGTGTCTCTTCTCCGCAAAAAGGAGCCAATTCGAACCGGCTCCTACTTTCCGAGGTGTAACTGTGCCGATAACCGACCGTATCGAGCTTCTGGGGGTAACATTTACTTCTACCCTCAATTTTGGCCCGTTTATCGAGGCTAAGGCTCAACTAGCATCAAAAAACTTGGGAATCCTAGCAAAGGTGAGACGGTACTTCACACCCGAACAGTTGCTCAATCTCTATCAAGCCCAGGTTCGGTCGTGTATGGAGTACTGCTCTCATCTTTGGGATGGATCTGCTAAATACCAACTGGACGCGCGTGAGTCTATCGAGAAGCGGACCAAGAGACTCATTGGCAACGATGCACTGGTCGAGTCAAGGCTTCAGAATCTTGAACATCGACGACGAGTTGCAAGTCTATCGGTTTTCTATCGGTTACATTTCGGGGAGTGTGCGATGGAATTACACAATCTAATTCCACCAAGCCCGTTCCATCATCGGACTACGAGACAAACGGCGAAGCGCCATCGTCACATGGTGGACATCCCACCCATACGCACCAAACGTTTTGGGAATACCTTCATTGTGCGTACGGCTAAGGAGTGGAATTCCCTGCCGGAGTCTGTGTTTCCCGATAGCTATAACCTAGGAGTCTTTAAGTCAAGACTGAATAGGTTACTTTTAGGTAAGCGTGCTCCATCTTCGACCACATCATCACTTACCATCAGGTGAGATGGTGGTCAAACGCGAACCTATTTTAGATAAAAAAAAAAAAGTTGATCAAGAGATTATACATAATTCTGCAAACTATGTCATCAGGATTTTCTGTTAACGCAGTAAAGTTTGGTGAATATACGCTGAATTTGCTTGACTCCTGTAGACTTCCTCTGTCGCTAAAGTGCGTGCGGATTATAATGCCGTTTTTAATATATTGTACATTTATGCCCATAAATGCACGGTCTAAATTCAGTGACCTATGTCACTGAATCAAATTTCAAATATATAGGCTTGTTTCCTAATTCTTTTGAAATTTTCTGTTAAATTTCGTATGCTTTGTCAGCAATCATAGATCTGTGTGTGTGTGTGACTTGGCCGTTGGCTTCGATGTATTAACTAGTAAAAGTGCATAGAGTATGTTCAACGGCCGGTTACATAAAATCTAACTATATTAATAAGGAAATCGCAGTAAAGATCCTTAGACTTGGCTTCGCTTTGCTTAGAGATTTCATTACTTTTTATAGAGAAACAAGCAGCTTAGGCGAGGCTTGGCTAATTTTTTACAGGATGTTTTGGTGGGATTTTATATTTTGTACATTGATTGTATTAGCTTGGTCCTTATCTTGTAATACAAAACCAGTAAGCAACATAGCCGCCGAGCGCTACATCTAAGCTAACGGCCAATAATTGATAGGCACGCGGTGCCGTCCCACTGTGCAGCCACAAAATAGATAGGTACAGAAGTCAATCTACATAAAAAGCGCGCTCGAGCAACGCACATAATATAGACACCGCTCACGGAGATGATATCTTGGCGCAATGCAGCTCAATGCGAGCGCGGGTACCTAATAATAATAATACCAGCTGTTTGCAGCGAGAAGAAATGTACCATAATTCCGTACACAGAGAGTTGAGATTGTTTTGCCCGCCGCGCGACCCACGAATGTGTTAGGGTTGTACCCATTAATATAATATTATATTTCTATGGTTGTACCTATGATGATATTGGCAAAAAAACGAATGTTGTAGAAAAACAATTTTTTTTTATTTGTTGGTCAAATATGTAGGTATAAAAATTAAAAAAAAAACATGTGTGCAATTCACACGTGGTAGAAGTGAAACCTTCAAAAATGTTGGCTTTTTTTTTCTTATGAATTTATGTGTCTGTCTCTTTTTACTGTCACTTTTTCGTTTCATACACTTTCAAATCACAACGATGCTAAAGAAGTTTTGACTTCAAAACAGGTTGGTAATAACGCTACTTATGTATGTGCTAATTATGAGATCAAAATAACAAAGTTCTACTAAGTACCTATGACAAACGACGATATGTACAAGTACAAACACACTCACAATTCAACCGTGTCGGTCGGTGAAATGCGCTAGAATCGAAATATTATTTTTAATATTTTAGCGTCGAACATTAGTCAATATTAAAAACAGTATTGTGCAACATTAATAGGGCTCAAAGTTTAATGCATTCTGCGCGGTGACTACGAGAGTCATGTCGGTACACGATCAAACACCGTGGTAGTTATCCCTGTCACTTTCTTGCAGATGTTTTATGTGCTAAAATGCACCTTATGTCGAAACCGGTTCTTATAGGCTGATTAACCCTATAATACGGGTTAACCTTTATCGAGGGTTTTTGAACCTAACCCTAAAAATTAACCCGGTTAAAACCCTCATACGGGTTAACCTTTCGGTCCCTGGTCAAAGCGCGCAAACTTCTCTGGCGAATGGTCATCCATTTAAGCTCAGACCTGAAACTTGAGACATGGTCATATTTCCTTAAATTAAATATGAACCGAATCCAGTTATTGAGGATACGATCAAACTTATCGAGCAAGACCGCATTCAGGTCAAAGTAGCACACGTCACCATAGTCGGTTAATGGGAAAATTAAAGTCTACACAAGCATAGTCTTCGTCTTAACAGGCAAAAATTTTCTCAGACGATACAAGGAACGCAAAGTGCCATTGGCCCTTTGGCTGACACTAGAAACTTGATTTTGCCAACCAAGTGTCGCGTCAAGATGCAAACCGAGATCTTTTACGCTAGGGCTGATGGGAATGACGGCACCATTAAAAATAACAGGTGGAAGAGAGTTAGCCACCACTCTACCCATCATGCGTGAGCTACCAATAATGATAGCCTGACATTTTGAGGGGTTTACTGACACCGCAAATTTGTCAGACCAGCTATTAATATCATCCAAATCTCGGTTTACATCCCTTATAGCATCCGACAAACCTTCAACCCGCACAGCAGTATATAATTGTAGATCATCGGCGTAAAGATAACACGAACACCGAAGACAGTGAGTTATAAAGTTAATGAAGACAGAGAATAATAATGGTGAAAGAATACCGCCTTGTGGAACACCAGCATCCAGACCACGCCAATTTGAAGATCTCTCATCAACGTGGACCGACTGCTGACGTCCCCGAAGATAAGAAGTGAACCATTCCAGCGCCTCGGGAGAAACCATAAGATGGGAGAGGATAGCTAGGAGTATATCGTGACTGACGGCGTTAAAGGCATTGGAGAAATCAATTAATACTAATACAGTAACTTTAGTATCCTCCATAGCTTCTCTAATGTCACCAGTCACTTTAAGAAGAGCAGAGGATGTACTGTGCCCGGGCCTGAATCCAGACTGGAATGAGCTTACAAGTTTATTCCTGTAAACAAATCCAGAAAACTGTTTATGAACACAGGCTTCGAGCATTTTTGACAGGAAAGGGAGAATGGATATGGGTCTAAAATGGTTAGGTAGTGAACGATTTGATATTTTAGGAAGTGGACGGACATAGGCCATACGCCACAAGGATGGGAATTGTCCGGAATCCAGGGAATAATTGATGATGTGGGAAATTGGTGGGAGAAGACAGTCTAGAATCAAGGTAATCATACCCCGACAGATTTCATCGTGACCCACAGCCTTGAATTTGATGGATAGTATAATCTTTCTAATTTTATCCAAGGTCGCTGGTGAAAACTGAAATGGTTCAATGATTGGACCAGGTAAACAAGTGATGAAATCAACCGTCTGAGACAAAATAAGGGGGTCCAAATGACAAGTTGTAGTAAAATGACGGTTGATATCATCCAAAACGATCGCTTTAGGAAAATCTACATGACTTGACCTACCAATACCGAGAGTTCCAAGGAATTTCCAGAAATCGGCAGGTGAGGAAGTTGAAATGTTTTCAAGAATATGGTGCGGGCGGCGTTTAGCGTTGCGTATCAGAAAGATACGTAATAGCCCTGTTGAACCCTTAAATTATCTACTGAATCAAGCCCTTAAAACGCCAAAAAAACCCTAAAAGAACCCTAAAGGTTTCCACATAAATAAGCTCTTAAATGTAGTAAAAGTCAGAGAAAGCCCTACGAAAACCTATTTTTGTTGTTTGAGTGAACTCGTACAATTATTTTAGCGCCATATATCGTGGTCTTGGTAACTATTATTTTATTATGAAAAGAAAATTCGTCATTGTCACTAAGTAGTAAATCATTATGGTAGGCACTTACCTATCTCAAATGCTTAGTTCTTACCCACCGCCAGCTAGCAAATTTTCGAGATATAAGCAAAGAACAAGGCTCACGTCCCATACAAAATTAACTCACGTCCTACAGTTAATTTTGTATGGGACATGAGCCTTGTTCGTCCCATTGTATTTTGGAAAAAGCTATTCCCAAAATACGATGGGGTGGAGAGGGGGGAGTTTTGAAAAATAATTTTGATTAACATTGGGCCCCTTAAAAAGAAACTGAAAAAAAAAATGATAGGGGGCGAGGGGTGAAGGGGGGAGAAGGGGGAGTTTTGAAAAATAATTACTTAAGTTTGCTTGTCGTCGCCGCTGAGTTACGCTTCACCCACTAAACCTTTGTTACGCTACGGAGGTCGCCGGCTCGCTTCGCTCGCCACCTCCCCCCTTCACTCCACTCGGTCTCGCAGGTTCGCTCCACTCAGGTCCTACGTACCACCGGACCGATTTCGACGCCTACTATAATATTTGTTCAAACACCTAATGGCTATCTCTAATCGTTATGAAGTTACAGCCTTTTCAATTTTAGGGGAGGTTGAGGAAGGGAGGGCATGGCATAAAAAATTTGAAGGCCCGTTTATAGACAGTTTTTTCAGTAGTAAAAATCAAAATGGGTGGGGGGGGTAATGGGGGGGAGATGGAGGGTCAAGAGGAGAGGTCAAGTGGATGGATAAAACTCATCCGCCCAAGATCGAAGACCTCGTCCTGATTAAGGATGCCAACCTTAAGCCTTTGTATTGGCGCCGGGGGCGCATTCTCAATTTAGTGGCTGGCACCGACGGGGTCCCTCGTTTTGCTGAGGTTTTGGTGGACGGATCCATCATAAAGGGAGCGGTCGCAACCTAGTCAAGGCTTCCAATTGATTAGCGGACGGGTTGGCCCGTCCGGGGGGGGGGTAGATGTTCCGTCCAACGTGAAACAGAGCACACCTTTTTGGTTGGCAACATTATAATCTATGGTCTTGTCTTTGAAAATGACTTGACATATAACCTTGTTTCCTGTTAGAAAAAAGTCCACCGTTTGGGAGATTGATTTTATTAATTGTAATTGGAAATCGAAATGAATCTCAGGTATTAAAGATAAATTAGTAGTAATTAATGGTAAATTGATAGCTAGAATCCCGAATTGACTAAAAACCTGGGATATTTTGAACAATAACGTCGAATTGGGTCAGATGAATGACACGCGAACATTGTTGCAAGTAATTGTGAATTGGTGATAAATAGTTGCTCCAATCTGGTGCGAAGTTTGTGCTACATCCCGGCCTGGACCTCGCTGTGAAGCCTGCGTCTTTTGTGACCGCCGTGACACCACTTACCCACATTACATATTTCAATTACTCATTACATTCTTACACACATATCACGCGGACGTGGCCAGAAGAAAAGGTTGAAGCTTGACGTCTCCAGCTCAGAGGGTAAGTGATTATTGTTATTGTTTGTGTTGCGTCCCAAATGTATTTTTGAACGATCTTTTTGGTGTGGCAACATTCTATTGTCTTTTGATGTTGACACTTGACATAACTTTTTCACTTGACAGATAGACTTTGCTTCCTTGTTGAAAGATGTCCGTTTGGGACCTGTTGAGTTAACTATAATTAATAAAATATCGTTTGGAATCGCGTGTTGAAACCGATAATTGGGTCGCGAGTTAACTATTGTTTGAAGTTGTAATCCCCATTTGACGAAAACCCCGGGATATTTTTGGATTTATCGCCGGGTTGATGCCATCGCGTGGCACGCGCATTTGTTGGAAAAAAAGTAGTGATAAATAGCTTCAATCCGGTGTGAGTTGGGTGTGATGCTGATCTGGACCGCGCCATTGGAGATTGGCGCCTTGTGAATGTTCTAGAACACGTGACTTATTACTAGTATTTGCGTGTTGCGCGAGGTGCAAGCACCTCGCGTGCTTGTGAAAAAAAAATGGGGGGGTGGGAGATGGGGGGGGTTTAGTATTTGCGTGTTGCGCGAGGTGCAAGCACCTCGCGAGCTTCTGAAAAAAAAAGTGGGGGGGGGTGATGGGGGGAGATGGGGGGGGTTTAGTATTTGCGTGTTGCGCGAGGTGCAAGCACTTCGCGTGCTTGTGACAAAAAAAAAAAAAAAGGGAGGGGTAATGGGGGGATAGGGATAGTATTTTGACTTAAGCATTGCCCCTCTAAATGAATCTGAAAAAAAATGTTCCAAGTCTCTTAATTTCCGAGATCCGGCTAAAGGGGGTGAGAAGGGTGGTGGGGGGGCGACTTTGATAAATGGTTTTTACTTAACCGAGCCTCCTCTATACGAATCCGTTAAAAGAAAAAAATACGGGTCTCGTAGTTTCCGAGATACGATATGGAGGGGGGAGAAGGGGGGTGAAAAGGGGAGGTTTGGCACTTTTCCCGTAGGTTTGAGAGTTACTTGTTTACGAATCTGTCAAAATATACCCACCTCCCCATCCACCATCTGGGAGAACAATTATGTCAATGAGTGAGTCAGTGAGTCAGTGGTAATCTAGCTTTATATAGTATAACTAGTATTTGCGTGTTGCGCGAGGTGCAAGCACCTCGCGTACTTGTGAAAAAAAAAAAAGGGGGGGGGGTGATGGGGGGAGATGGCGGGTTTAGTATTTGCGTGTTGCGCGAGGTGCAAGCACATCGAGTGCTTGTGAAAGAAAAAAAAAATGGGGGGGTGATGGGGGAGATGGGGGGGTTTAGTATTTGCGTGTTGCGCGAGGGGCAAGCACCTCGCGTGCTTGTGAAAAAAAAACAGATGAGGGGGTGTGATGGGGGGGGTTTAGTATTTGCGTGTTGCGCGAGGTGCAAGCACATCGCGGGCTTGTGAAAAAAAAAAAAAGAAAAGTGGAGCGGTGATGGGGGGAGATGAGGGGGTTTAGTATTTGCGTGTTGCGCGAGGTGCAAGCACCTCGCGTGCTTGTGAAAAAAAAAAATGGGGGGGGGTTGCACAATTATTTTGACTAATGCATTACCCCTCTAAATGAATCTGAAAAAAAAAATGTTCCAAGTCTCTTAATTTCCGAGATCCGCCTAAAGGGAGTGAGAAGGGGGGCAAGGGGGGCGACTTTGAAAAATGGTTTTTACTTAACCGCGCCTACTCTATACGAACCCGTAAAATAATAAAAATACGGGTCTCGTAGTTTCCGAGATACGATAGGGAGGGGGGAGAAGGGGGGTGAAAAGGGGAGGTTTGGCACTTTTCCCGTAGGTTTGAGAGTTACTTGTTTACGAATCTGTCAAAATATACCCACCTCCCCATCCACCATCTGGGAGAACAATTATGTCAATGAGTGAGTCAGTCAGTCAGTCAGTCAGTCAGTGGTAATTTAGCTTTATATAATATAATATAACTAGTATTTGCGTGTTGCGCGAGGTGCAAGCACCTCGCGTGCTTGTGAAAAAAACTAAAGCATTGCCCCTCTAAATCAAGTATTTGCGTGTTGCGCGAGGTGCAAGCACCTCGCGTGCTTGTGAAAAAAAAAAAGTGGGGGGGCGGGGGTAATGGGGGGGGGTTTAGTATTTGCGTGTTGCGCGAGGTGCAAGCACCTCGCGTGCTTGAGAATAAAGAAAAAAAAAAAAGTGGGGGGGGGGGGGGTAAAGGGGGTGGGAGGTTGCAGAAGTATTTTGACTAAAGCATTGCCCCTCTAAATGAATCTGAAAAAAAAAATGTTGCAAGTCTCTTAGATTCCGAGATCCGCCTAAAGGGAGGGAGATGGGGGGCGGGGGGGGACTTTGAAAAATGGTTTTTACTTTACCGAGCCTCCTCTATACGAATCCGTAAAAAGAAAAAAATACGGGTCTCGTAGTTTCCGAGATACGATAGGGGGGGGGGGAGAAAGGGGGGGGGTGGAAGGGGGGGTTTGGCACTTTTCCCGTAGGTTTGAGAGTTACTTGTTTACGAATCTGTCAAAATATACCCACCTCCCCATCCACCATCTGGGAGAACAATTATGTCAGTGAGTGAGTCAGTGGGAATTTAGCTTTATATAGTATAACTAGTATTTGCGTGTTGCGCGAGGTGCAAGCACCTCGCGTGTTCAATTAAAAAAAAATGAGGGGGGTTTGATGGAGGGGGTGCACAATTATTTTGACTAAAGCATTGCCCCTCTAAATGAATCTGAGAAAAAAATGTTCCAAGTCTCTTAATTTCGGAGATCCGCCTAAAGGGGGTGAGAAGGCGAGCAAGGGGGGTGACTTTGAAAAATGGTTTTTACTTTACCGAGCCCCCTCTATACGAATCCGTAAAAAGAAAAAAATACGGGTCTCGTAGTTTCCGAGATACGATAGGGAGGGGGGAGAAGAGGGGTGAAAAGGGGAGGTTTGGCACTTTTCCCGTAGGTTCGAGAGTTACCTTTTTTACGAATCTGTCAAAATATACCCACCTCCCCATCCACCATCTGGGAGAACAATGATGTCAATGAGTCAGTCAGTGAGTGGTAATTTAGCTTTATATAATATAACTAGTATTTGCGTGTTGCGCGAGGTGCAAGCACCTCGCGTGCTTGTGGTGGTGGATTGTTCACTTTTATTCTTGGGGGCGAGTGCTGATGGGGGGGGGGAGAAGGGGGAGTTTTGAAAAATGATTCCTAAGGTTTGCTGTTTGCTCCACTTCGGACCTAACTACGACCAGAAAGCTATTCCCAAAATACGATGAGGGGGAGAGGGAGGAGTTTTGAAAAATAATTTTGATTAACATTGGGCCCCTTAAAAAGAATCTGAAAAAAGAAAATGATGGGGGGCGAGGGTTTAAGGGGGGAGAAAGGGGAGTTTTGAAAAATAATTTCTTAAGTTTGCTTGTCGTCGCCGCTGAGTTACGCTTCACCCACTCAACCTTCGTTACGCTACGTTACCCTACGTACCACCGGACAGGTTTCGACGCCTACTATAATATTTGTTCAAACACCTAATGGCCATCTCTAACCGTTATGAAGTTACAGCCTTTTCAATTTTAGGGGAGGGCATGGCATAAAAAATTTGAAGGCCCGTTTATAGATAATTTTTTCAGTAGTAAAAATCAAAATGGGGGGGAGGGGTGATGGGGGGGAATGGGAGGGTTTGCACAATTATTTTGACTAAAGCATTGCTTTTCTAAATGAATCTAAAAAAAAAATTTTTCAAATCTTTTAATTTCCGAGATCCGCCTAAAGGGGGTAAGAAGGGGGGCAAGGGGGGCGACTTTGAAAAATGGTTTTTACTTTACCGAGCCTCCTCTATACGAATCCGTAAAAAAAAGAATACGGGTCTCTTAGTTTCCGAGATACGATAGGGAGGGGGAGAAGGGGGGTGAAAAGGGGAGGTTTGGCACTTTTCCCGTAGGTTTGAGAGTTAGTTGTTTATGAATCTGTCAAGATATACACACCTCCCCATCCACCATCTGGGAGAACAATTATGTCAGTGAGTGAGTTAGTCAGTGGTAATCGAGCTTTATATAATATAACTAGTATTTGCGTGTTGCGCGAGGTGCAAGCACCTCACGTGCTTGTGAAAAAAAAAAGTATTTGGGTGTTGCGCGAGGTGCAAGCACCTCGCGTGCTTGTGAAAAAAAACAAAGTGGGGGGGTTGATGGGGGAGATAGGGGGGGGGGTTAGTATTTGCGTGTTGCGCGAGGTGCAAGCACATCGCGTGCTTGTGAAAAAGAAAAAAAAAAGGGGGGGGTGGTGTTAGGGGGGGGGGGGTTGCAGAAGTATTTCGACTAAAGCATTGCCCCTCTAAATGAATCTGAAAAAAAAAATTTTCCAAGTATCTTAATTTCCGAGATGCGCCTAAAGGGGGTGAGAAGGGGGGTGGGTGGGGACTTTGAAAAATGGTTTTTACTTTACCGAGACACCTCTACACGATTCCGTAAAAAAAAAAATACGGGTCTCGGAGTTTCCGAGATACGATAGGGGGGGTAGAAGGGGGGTGAAAAGGGGAGTTTGGCACTTTTCCCGTAGGTTTGAGAGTTACTTGTTTACGAATCTGTCAAAATATACCCACCTCCCCATCCACCATCTGGGAGAACAATTATGTCAGTGAGTCAGTGAGTGAGTGGTAATTTAGCTTTATATAATATAATAACTAGTATTTGCGTGTTGCGCGAGTTGCAAGCACCTCGCGTGCATGTGAAAAAAAAAAAAAAAAGGGGGGGTTTGATGGGGGGGGGTTTGATGGGGGGGGGTTGCACAATTATTTCGACTAAAGCATTGCCCCTCTAAACGAATCTGCTTAATTTCCGAGATTCGCCTAAAGGGGGTGAGAAGGGGGGCAAGGGGGCGACTTTGAAAAATGGTTTTTACTTTACCGAGCCTCCTTTATACGAATCCGTAAAAAACCAAAAATACGGCTCTCGTAGTTTCCGAGATACGATAGGGAGGGGGGAGAAGGGGGGTGAAAAGTGGAGGTTTGGCACTTTTCCCGTAGGTTTGAGAGTTACTTGTTTACGAATCTGTCAAAATATACCCACCTCCCCATCCACCATCTGGGAGAACAATTATGTCAATGAGTGAGTGAGTCAGTGAGTCAGTGGTAATTTAGCTTTATATAGTATTACTAGTATTTGCGTGTTGCGCGAGGTGCAAGCACCTCGGGTGCTTGTGAAAAAAAAAAAAAAAAAAGAGGGGGGGGTTGATGGGGGGGGGGGGGTTGCACAAGTATTTCGACTAAAGCATTGCCCCTCTAAATGAATCTGAAAAAAAAAATGTTCCAAGTCTCTTAGATTCCGAGATCCGCCTAAACGGGGGGAGAAGGGGGCGAGCGGGGGGACTTTGAAAAATGGTTTTTACTTTACCGAGCCTCCTCTATACAAAACCGTAAAAAAAAAAATACGGGTCTCGTAGTTCCGAATCTGTCAAAATATACCCACCTCCCCATCCACCATCTGGGAGAACAATTATGTCAATGAGTGAGTGAGTCAGTCAGTCAGTGGTAATTTAGCTTTATATAGTATAGTTGCACTAGTATTTGCGTGTTGCGCGAGGTGCAAGCACCTCGCGTGCTTGTGAAAAAAAAGTGGGGGGGAGATGAGGGGAGATGGGGGGGTTTAGTATTTGCGTGTTGCGCGAGGTGCAAGCACCTCGCGTGCTTGTGAAAAAAAAAAAAAAAAAGGGGGGGGAGATGGGGGGTTTAGTATTTGCGTGTTGCGCGAGGTGCAAGCACCTCGCGTGCTTGTGAAAAAAAAAGTGGGGGGGAGATGGGGGGGCTTAGTATTTGCGTGATGCGCGAGGTGCAAGCACCTCGCGTGCTTGTTAAAAAAAAAAAAAAAGGAGGGGGGGAATGGGGGGGGGGGGTTGCACAATTATTTCGACTAAAGCATTGCCCCTCTAAATGAATCTGAAAAAAAAAATGTTCCAAGTCTCTTAAATTCCGAGATCCGCCTAAAGGGGGGGAGAAGGGGGGCGGGGGGGGGACTTTGAAAAATGGTTTTTACTTTTCCGAGCCTCCTCTATACGAATCCGTAAAAAGAAAAAAATACGGGTCTCGTAGTTTCCGAGATACGATAGGGAGGGGGGAGAAGGGGTGTGAAAAGGGGAAGTTTGGCACTTTTCCCGTAGGTTTGAGAGTTATTTGTTTACGAATCTGTCAAAATATACCCACCTCCCCATCCACCATCTGGGAGAACAATTATGTCAGTGAGCCAGTCAGTGGTAATTTAGCTTTATTTAAGCTTTAAAAAAAAAAAAAAAATAAAGAGCGGGGGGGGGTGATGGGGGGAGATGGGGGGGGGGGTTTAGTATTTGCGTGTTGTGCGAGGTGCAAGCACCTCGCGTGCTTGTGAAAAAATAAAACAAAATGGGGGTGGTGATGGGTTGAGATGGGGGGGGGGTTTAGTATTTGCGTGTTGCGCGAGGTGCAAGCACCTCGCGTGCTTGTGAAAAAAAAAAAAAAGGGGGGGTGATGGGGGGCGGGGTTGCAGAAGTATTTTGACTAAAGCATTGCCCCTCTAAACGAATCTGAAAAAAAAAATGTTCCAAGTCTCTTAGATTCCGAGATCCGCCTAAAGGGGTGGAGAAGGGGGGTGGGGGGACTTTGAAAAATGGTTTTTACTTTACCGAGCCTCCTCTATACGAATCCGTAAAAAAAAAATTACGGGTCTCGTAGTTTCCGAGATACGATAGGGGGGGGGGAGAAGGGGGGTGAAAAGGGGAGGTTTGGCACTTTTCCCGTAGGTTTGAGAGTTACTTGTTTACGAATCTGTCAAAATATACCCACCTCCCCATCCACCATCTGGGAGAACAATTATGTCAATGAGTGAGTGAGTCAGTCAGTCAGTGAGTGAGTCAGTGAGTGGTAATTTAGCTTTATATAATACAACTAGTATTTGCGTGTTGCGCGAGGTGCAAGCACATCGCGTGCTTGTGAAAAAAAAAAGGGGGCGGGGGGGAGATGGGGGGTTTAGTATTTGCGTGTTGCGCGAGGTGCAAGCACATCGCGTGGTTGTGAAAAAAAAAAAAAAAGGGGGGGGGTGATGGACGGGGGGTTGCAGAAGTATTTTGACTAAAGCATTGCCCCTCTAAATGAATCTGAAAAAAAAAAATTTCCAAGTCTCTTAGATTCCGAGATCCGCCTAAAGGGGGCGAGAAGGGGGGCGGGGGGGGGACTTTGAAAAATGGTTTTTACTTTACCGAGCCTCCTCTATACCATTCCGTAAAAAAAAATACGGGTCTCGTAGTTTCCGAGATACGATAGGAGGGGGGGAGAAGGGGGGTGAAAAGGGGAGGTTTGGCACTTTTCCCGTAGGTTTGAGAGTTACTTGTTTACGAATCTGTCAAAATATACCCACCTCCCCATCCACCATCTGGGAGAACAATTATGTCAATGAGTCAGTCAGTCAGTGAGTGAGTCAGTGACTGGTAATTTAGCTTTATATAATACAACAAAATAATAATAATAATAGTCTGTGGCCCGGCTGTCAAACGGCTTGTCAAAAAATTTACTCGATTCTTTTTAAATAAATATTTAATAAAATAATAGTTCACCAAACCATGTTCCACCAAACCAAATGCGTTAAAAAAAAAAACAGACTAACATAGAAATGCAGAACATGCCATTTTGATGAGAAAAACTCCTACACGAAGAATGAAAATAAGATGTTGACAAGACGCCGGGCACAAATACTACAATCCACACGCCCAACACCTGCGGAATCGTCGCTCAGCTCCGCCTCGCAGCCACCGGGACCTTCTCCAGCCGTGAGTCAAGAGATTCCGGCCGCTGCAGTTGCGTCGAGCTCGAGCGATGAGTACTTCTCGCCGCCGACGACACCACCACCTACGCGTCGGCGAGGAAGAGGCCGCCCTCCGGCCAGCATGAGACTTTGAGGCCCGCCGGCCTTTGATGGGGTCCCCGAACAATTATGTCAGTGAGTCAGTGAGTGAGTGGTAATTTAGCTTTATATAATATAATAACTAGTATTTGCGTGTTGCGCGAGTTGCAAGCACCTCGCGTGCTTGTGAAAAAAAAAAAAAAGGGGGGGTTTGATGGGGGGGGGGTTGCACAATTATTTCGACTAAAGCATTGCCCCTCTAAACGAATCTGCTTAATTTCCGAGATCCGCCTAAAGGGGGTGAGAAGGGGGGCAAGGGGGCGACTTTGAAAAATGGTTTTTACTTTACCGAGCCTCCTTTATACGAATCCGTAAAAAACCAAAAATACGGCTCTCGTAGTTTCCGAGATACGATAGGGAGGGGGGAGAAGGGGGGTGAAAAGTGGAGGTTTGGCACTTTTCCCGTAGGTTTGAGAGTTACTTGTTTACGAATCTGTCAAAATATACCCACCTCCCCATCCACCATCTGGGAGAACAATTATGTCAATGATTGAGTGAGTCAGTGAGTCAGTGGTAATTTAGCTTTATATAGTATTACTAGTATTTGCGTGTTGCGCGAGGTGCAAGCACCTCGCATGCTTGTGAAAAAAAAAAAAAAAAAGAGGGGGGGTTGATGGGGGGGGGGTTGCACAAGTATTTCGACTAAAGCATTGCCCCTCTAAATGAATCTGAAAAAAAAAATGTTCCAAGTCTCTTAGATTCCGAGATCCGCCTAAACGGGGGGAGAAGGGGGCGAGCGGGGGTACTTTGAAAAATGGTTTTTACTTTACCGAGCCTCCTCTATACAAAACCGTAAAAAAAAAAATACGGGTCTCGTAGTTCCGAATCTGTCAAAATATACCCACCTCCCCATCCACCATCTGGGAGAACAATTATGTCAATGAGTGAGTGAGTCAGTCAGTCAGTGGTAATTTAGCTGTATATAGTATAGTAGCACTAGTATTTGCGTGTTGCGCGAGGTGCAAGCACCTCGCGTGCTTGTGAAAAAAAAGTGGGGGGGAGATGAGGGGACATGGGGGGGTTTAGTATTTGCGTGTTGCGCGAGGTGCAAGCACCTCGCGTGCTTGTGAAAAAAAAAAAAAAAAAGGGGGGGGAGATGGGGGGTTTAGTATTTGCGTGTTGCGCGAGGTGGAAGCACCTCGCGTGCTTGTGAAAAAAAAAGTGGGGGGGAGATGGGGGGCTTAGTATTTGCGTGATGCGCGAGGTGCAAGCACCTCGCGTGCTTGTTAAAAAAAAAAAAAAAGGAGGGGGGGAATGGGGGGGGGGGTTGCACAATTATTTCGACTAAAGCATTGCCCCTCTAAATGAATCTGAAAAAAAAAATGTTCCAAGTCTCTTAGATTCCGAGATCCGCCTAAAGGGGGGGAGAAGGGGGGCGGGGGGGGGGACTTTGAAAAATGGTTTTTACTTTTCCGAGCCTCCTCTATACGAATCCGTAAAAAGAAAAAAATACGGGTCTCGTAGTTTCCGAGATACGATAGGGAGGGGGGAGAAGGGGGGTGAAAAGGGGAAGTTTGGCACTTTTCCCTTAGGTTTGAGAGTTATTTGTTTACGAATCTGTCAAAATATACCCACCTCCCCATCCACCATCTGGGAGAACAATTATGTCAGTGAGCCAGTCAGTGGTAATTTAGCTTTATATAGTATAACTAGTATTTGCGTGTTGCGCGAGGTGCAAGCACCTCGCGTGCTTGTAAAAAAAAAAAAAAAAAAATAAAGAGCGGGGGGGGGTGATGGGGGGAGATGGGGGGGGGTTTAGTATTTGCGTGTTGTGCGAGGTGCAAGCACCTCGCGTGCTTGTGAAAAAATAAAACAAAATGGGGGTGGTGATGGGTTGAGATGGGGGGGGGGTTTAGTATTTGCGTGTTGCGCGAGGTGCAAGCACCTCGCGTGCTTGTGAAAAAAAAAAAAAAAGGGGGGTGATGGGGGGCGGGGTTGCAGAAGTATTTTGACTAAAGCATTGCCCCTCTAAACGAATCTGAAAAAAAAAATGTTCCAAGTCTCTTAGATTCCGAGATCCGCCTAAAGGGGTGGAGAAGGGGGGCGGGGGGACTTTGAAAAATGGTTTTTACTTTACCGAGCCTCCTCTATACGAATCCGTAAAAAAAAAATTACGGGTCTCGTAGTTTCCGAGATACAATAGGGGGGGGGGGAGAAGGGGGGTGAAAAGGGGAGGTTTGGCACTTTTCCCGTAGGTTTGAGAGTTACTTGTTTACGAATCTGTCAAAATATACCCACCTCCCCATCCACCATCTGGGAGAACAATTATGTCAATGAGTGAGTGAGTCAGTCACTCAGTGAGTGAGTCAGTGAGTGGTAATTTAGCTTTATATAATACAACTAGTATTTGCGTGTTGCACGAGGTGCAAGCACCTCGCGTGATTGTGAAAAAAAAAAAGGGGGCGGGGGGGAGATGGGGGGTTTAGTATTTGCGTGTTGCGCGAGGTGCAAGCACATAGCGTGGTTGTGAAAAAAAAAAAAAAAGGGGCGGGGGTTGATGGACGGGGGGTTGCAGAAGTATTTTGACTAAAGCATTGCCCCTCTAAATGAATCTGAAAAAAAAAAATTTCCAAGTCTCTTAGATTCCGAGATCCGCCTAAAGGGGGCGAGAAGGGGGGCGGGGGTGGGACTTTGAAAAATGGTTTCTACTTTACCGAGCCTCCTCTATACGAATCCGTAAAAAAAAATACGGGTCTCGTAGTTTCCGAGATAAGATAGGGGGGGGGGGGGGGGAGAAGGGGGGTGAAAAGGGGAGGTTTGGCACTTTTCCCGTAGGTTTGAGAGTTACTTGTTTACGAATCTGTCAAAATATACCCACCTCCCCATCCACCATCTGGGAGAACAATTATGTCAATGAGTCAGTCAGTCAGTGAGTGAGTCAGTGACTGGTAATTTAGCTTTATATAATACAACAAAATAATAATAATAATAGTCTGTGGCCCGGCTGTCAAACGGCTTGTCAAAAAATTTACTCGATTCTTTTTAAATAAATATTTAATAAAATAATAGTTCACCAAACCATGTTCCACCAAACCAAATGCGTTAAAAAAAAAAAACAGACTAACATAGAAATGCAGAACATGCCATTTTGATGAGAAAAACTCCTACACGAAGAATGAAAATAAGATGTTGACAAGACGCCGGGCACAAATACTACAATCCACACGCCCAACACCTGCGGAATCGTCGCTCAGCTCCGCCTCGCAGCCACCGGGACCTTCTCCAGCCGTGAGTCAAGAGATTCCGGCCGCTGCAGTTGCGTCGAGCTCGAGCGATGAGTACTTCTCGCCGCCGACGACACCACCACCTACGCGTCGGCGAGGAAGAGGCCGCCCTCCGGCCAGCATGAGACTTTGAGGCCCGCCGGCCTTTGATGGGGTCCCCGCTGCCGGTGGAAGTGTGCAGCGCATGCGATGGACTCAATCTATTAATGAGAACGTCATGCGCTCATACTATGGGGCTACAGAGGGGGGAACTAACCTGACTGCGTATCGTGGTCGGATGCTCTCTCTGTTTCAGGTACTTGAACCAGCTGTCAACATTTCGGCCCAACGACTGTCGGATCAGGTGCGGGTCATCCAGCGTAACCGTATGTTGGATGACGCCGTACTTGATAGACTACGCCTCGAATCACGATGCAGCCGTGTCTCATCTGCTTCGCCACTGGCCGCGGTGCAACTACAACCCAGTATCTCACCGCGACCCGACCACGTCGGTGAAGATGATGATGACGAGGCTATAACCGTGAGTACCCAGTGCAGTGAACGATTGAGGAGTGCTTTGGAGTGTGCATTACGGGAGTATCACTCCACATCGCCTGAGCTGAGACCTCGTCTGCCTCGTTTGCCCATGCATAAGAAAAATAGGGCGCTAGTGTGTGCTCTGGATTCACTGTTGTCAAATTATTTTGACAATAGCGAAGACCTCACCGATACCCATTCGATCCTGTACTGTGCCGCAGTTGCAGCATGTCGGATAGCTCATGTCAAGTTTCCAAAGACTGACAGAGCTATTCGACCAGCTGTACCAGCTTGGCAGTGCAGGATCAAACGTCGTATCGCTGGGGCTAGAGCACTCATTGGCAAACTTATCTGCTTCAGACAGGGCAACACTCGCCCTAGAGTGTTGCGCTTTGTGAGGCGGGCGTTCGCGGGGACTGATATTAGTCCTCGAGATTATCTCACCTGCGTCACAGAGCGCATCGACTTCCTGAAGCAGAAAGTCTATGCGTGGGCAAATAGAATTCGCAGATATAAGCGGCGAGTGGAGTGATACACTCAGAATCGCATATTCTAAAGCAATGAACGGTGGGTTTATAGGGCTTGGGAGCGACCGGACCAAGGTGTGATTGATACTCGCCTACCGGATGATGACGCCATGTGTTCGTTCTGGCGCAGCATCTGGTCGGTGCCTGTCAGTCACACTGAGGGTGACTGGATGAGAGAGATCAAGCGCACGTGCGATCTTATACCAGAAATGGGGGCAATTACGATCAGCCCCCAAGATGTAGCCCGTGCAGTCCGTCCGTTATCCAACTGGAAATCTCCAGGACCGGACGGGCTGCACAATTTCTGGATTAAATGGTTTCTAAGCTCGCACGCTCGCTTGGCCGCTCAGTTCCAGTCTGCCTTAGAGCTAGGATCGCTACCTCAATTCCTGACTACAGGAATAACCCACCTGCTCCATAAATCAGGTAGTACTGCGGAACCTAAAAATTATAGACCGATCACGTGCTTACCGACGGTCTATAAAGTTCTTACTTCCATTTTGAGAGCCAAAATTAATAATCACATTGATATAAATTCAATCATGTCTGCTTCTCAGAATGGATGTGGGAACGGGTCCCGCGGTACTAAGGAGCTTCTCCTCATTGATATTGCCATAAACCAACAGGTTCGTCGTTTCCGAAGGAATCTGTCGACATGTTGGATAGATTATAAGAAGGCCTATGACTCGGTTCCACATACATGGCTCATGAAGGTGTTGGAGTTGTACAAAATAAATCCAATACTCCGCACTTTCCTTGAGTCATGTATGGGGCAATGGAAGACGGTCCTCTGCTACCCAGGATGTCGACAGATCCAGGAAAACAGCGAACCAATTAGGATTGAGCGTGGTATTTTTCAGGGTGACAGTCTGAGCCCACTGTGGTTTTGTCTGGCTCTCAACCCTCTTAGTACACTGCTGGAGGGTTCAGGGATAGGCTACCAGTTGAGAAGAGGTGGTCAGGTCATTTCACACTTGCTTTACATGGACGATTTGAAACTTTTTGCCCCCAGCAACTTGCAACTCATGGAGCTACTGAAGGTAACGGAAACCTTCAGTAGCGCCATCAGGATGGAATTTGGGGTGGACAAATGTGCGGTCATGCATGTAAAGCGAGGGGTGATTATGGAATCCGTGGGAACTCAACTCTCGGACAAAGGCCTCACTCCGCTCTCCTTAGGTTGCGAGAATTGGCGCAAACCTGTAGTATTAGATACTAATGACCG
The DNA here is from genome assembly GCA_943138885.2 of Tholera decimalis. Classification (NCBI taxonomy): domain Eukaryota; kingdom Metazoa; phylum Arthropoda; class Insecta; order Lepidoptera; family Noctuidae; genus Tholera; species Tholera decimalis. Next base: position 26,068,336 of record OW964552.2, on the reverse strand, counting down.
CAGAGAAGTATGGCAGAGCAAGGAGCTTCACGGGCGCTATTACCGGGCCCTTCATGGTTCTGACGTAGACACATTAGCGTCCGTTAGCCTGGTTACGTTTTGGTGACCTCTTCGGGGAAACCGAAGGTTTTGTCTGTGCGATTATGGACGAAGTTATGATGACGAATAACTATCGGAAGTATATTGTGAAGGATGGTACGGTAGACATATGTCGGGCATGTCACAAACCGGGAGAATCCATTCGTCACATTATCTCCGGCTGTTCTCGTCTGGCTAACGGAGACTATTTGCATAGACACAACCTCGTAGCCAGGATCATTCACCAGCAACTTGCTCTTAAATACAATCTTGTGGAATCAGAAGTACCATACTATAGGTATGTGCCCGACCCAGTTCTCGAAAATGGCAATATTACACTGTATTGGGATCGGTCTATCATCACTGATAGGACTATTGTTGCCAATAAGCCTGACATAGTGGTGATAGACCGATTAGAGCGTCGCACAGTGATTGTTGATATAGCAGTCCCCCATGACATGAACCTCGTGAAAGCTGAGATAGATAAAAAAAATAAGTATCTTGACCTGGCGCGCGAGGTTGTCGACATGTGGGATGTGGAGACAGCAATCATTGTGCCGATAGTCGTCACAGCAAATGGTATAATAGCCAAGAGCCTCGACCAACATCTAAGGAGGCTCTCGTTGGGCAGCTGGATCAAGGGCTTGATCCAGAAAGCAGTGCTCCTGGAAACGGCGCGTATTGTGAGGAGGTTCCTCTCTATGGAGCCCTGACCACCGGTAGCTTGGACCCTGTTCCCGATACCGGTGGGCTACTATTTTTTATATTTTTAAATGTTTTTATTTTTTATATTAACATTTAAAAATGTAATCTATATGTATATATATTAAATAAATGGAATAATAATAATAAATTAGGAACCCCGGAGGGTTAGACAAGTGACAGAATGTCGCTTGTCTAGACCCTCCGGGGTCTTGTTCCCGACACCGTTGAGCCAGACTTTTTAAATGCCCGATATACGAATATATTTATTTATATTTAAATAATAAGCATCAATGATGAATTAACTGAGATGAATAATAATTACCTTAGTGTAAATATACCTATTATCTATACTAATATTGTAAATATGAAAGATTTGTTTTCTGTTTGTTTATAAAGAATAAACTATAAAATTATTGAACCAATTTGAAACATTTTTTTACCAATATAAAGCCACATTGTCAGCATATTTATTTATTGATTAACAAAAATGCATAATAATGTTATGAAGGTACGATAGCTGTAATTTGTTCATAAAATTATAGACGAGAACATTAAAATTCTTTGCGTATAAGCAAATCCATACTAATATTATATATGCAGAAGAGTGATGAGATGTGTTTGTGTATCTTTCTTTCACTTCACACCGGAGTAAAGGCTCCTGAACAACTGTAGTGAGTTGCTCAAAAAGGAAATGTGTTTTTGATGTTTATATAGTAGCTGGATAGTGACAACCTACATGAATTTCGCTGGAAAAACATTTTCACGCGAACGAAGCCGCGAGAAGAAGCTACTTTTAAATAAATACATGGTATTGCTGATATCGCTTCTAAATTGTAGTTGTATTCATGTGTTAATTAAATGCGGCACATAACCCAAAGCATTTATGGAGTCGATTGTTGCAATAAAATTCTAAACAAGGTGCCTATAGTTATTTTAAATAAAAGTCATTTTACAACGCCAAGGATACACTATCTAACAGCACTAAGTGGCTAAATTGGGTACCTACATGAAATATAATAAAGTTTTGTTTTGTCGTCAGTTCTGTTAGAGAATCGTCCGTGATTGATGACTGTGAAGCTATGTTCAGTTGGAAACAACGTTTTGTATACAAATTCTTAGAATTTAGTATAGCTTATAATCATTTTGAAATGTGTTGAGCATCATTCATCGCGTTAATATGCACTTGTCAGACAGTAAACAGGTGCTTGTGCTGTGTTAGACAGCCTAAACCTTCAGAGATTGATATTTTCTAAAGGCCACTGGGGTCGCATCAGCAACGAGACTTACGTCACCTCATGACCCAGCAGTCAGCCTCTGAGCTGACTAGCAAACATTCTCAACCTTTAAACTATTTGTATCCATCTGAATGTATGATGTACCTACGACATTTACCTATGTACCGATAGAAACAACCGGTATATACGAAGAATTTAAAAGTAGATATGACTCACATTAAGGATTCTTAATATGGTAATATAATGCCAGTGACGGATTCTTGTTTTATTAAGGTCTCAATTTTAAAATAACTTTACCCAAAGCATGATCTCATTTATGCGAAATATTCTGCTTATTCATCGGCGAGAGTGAACTTTTCATTTTACTCACAAAACAAAAATGTTTTCCTCTTATTACAATCCATATAACACATTGTTTTACTTTAATAAATATAAAAGGCAAAGATTTGAAGGCTGTGTAGTTGTGACCTCCCATAATTAAAAAAAGATCTTCATTATTTTGATGACCTTTTCAGTTAATAATATCAATAAGTGTGAATTTAAATATGTTTATATGACATCATACATCTAAAAGTCAGTACTTACACAATCTAAAAGCTGCACATATGTGATATAAAAAGACACTATGTCACCGTTTGAATTAAACTTAGAGTTCAGACTTTAACATTAAGTTTAACAAGGAAGAGTGACAGTAATAGGAGGACATAAGAAATCAGACAACACTCGGATTAAACAGTGATAAAGGAATCCCGCAACATGCAAAACAATGTTATTAAGTGGACAGTCTCTTTCTCAGATATTAACTTGTAATCCGATTATAATGAAGACATGAGCTAGCGTTTTGTTTCCTGCATAATATTGTGGTAAAAGATAAGCAGGGCCGGATTAACCATTAGGCGGAGTAGGCAACCGCCTAGGGGCCCCGCATCAACTAGGGGCCCAGGCCCAGTGCACGCACCAAGAAAACATGTTTCTTCGAATGAGAATTAGATGTGCGTGTGAACTTAGGGACCTCACTGTTATCTCATAAAATATAAATCGTTAGATTTAGTAGTAGAATTAAAACAATTTTAGAACAAATCTGGGAATAAGTAAACAAATAGGTATATTAAAAACCACAGCCCTTAATGTGCGTTTCCTCAGTTCACACACGATTTGGTCAGTCAAAGTAAGAAAACGGGCCCCGAGAATGCTATTGCCTTAGGGCCTCTGACAGGGTTAATCCGGCTCTGAAGATAAGGAGTTTATGTGTTAATGATGTGACGATAAAAGTGTCCTGTGGTAAGCGGGCCGTTTTATCCTGCCAAAGGTTTTTGATGAAATGATTGACAGGACAATGGAGGCGACAGATCTCCATCGGCCGGTACCAGACCGCCCATCTGCAGTTCCTCGCGGTAAAACAATGTCAATGTCCTGTTTTAAGATCCCATGCGAGTCGTTAACCTTCTTGCTTAAACCAATTAAAAAATTTAACGCGGTCGTCTCTCCCAAAAATTGTATTTGTGGGGATTCTCTTAATACCATGCCTCGTACGAAAAACAACTTAACACTGGTTTTACAAAAACGTTGATAGTCGCGACATAGTGCCGAGCCAATCTATTTATTTAAAACGGTAAAGATTTTTAATATTGATATGGTCACTATAAGATGTCGTTAGGTTAGATAATTACGTAACAACTTAAGACAGAAGGTCCCTTAAGTAGGGACTGAATAAATTAATAACCAACTTAGTATTACACGGACGGGCACGCCGCAATTGCGGCGGTAAGACCCCTCTTTGAGGAGTGGCTAGATCGGCGTCACGGCGTCCTGACCTACCGCATGACGCAGGTCCTCACCGGACACGGAAGTTTCGGGAGGTACCTGTGTCTGATGGGAAAGGAGGAAACGCCTGGGTGTCACCACTGCGAGGGTCGCCCTGAGGACACCGTAGAGCACACGGTGCAAGACTGCCCCGCCTGGGCAGAGCACCGACGTGTCCTCACGGCGGCGATAGGCGGAGACCTCTCGCGCCCGGCCTTGGTCGAGGCCATGCTGCGGGGCGAGAGGGAGTGGGAAGCGGTCGCCTCCTTCTGCGAAGCAGTCATGCTTTCGAAGGAGGAGGCGGGCCGCGTGAGGGAGAGGATGGCGTCCTCCCTCCAGCCCAGCCGCAGTGGTAGACGCCCACGGCGTCGGACGTCGGCCGACGATCTCCGGCCACCGTAGGCGCGGGCATGCGGACAGCGAGTAAAGGGCAACTCGCTGTCCGACCATGGACCATGCCCGGGTCGACGGCGCGTCGTGTTCCACGCGCGCCTCAAAGAGCGTCAGCAACATGACGAGGCCCCCTCTGCAGAGGGCCGAAGCCCGCCGGGGTCGTGGGACTCATCCCGTTACCGTGGCCCCGGTATGTAAAGGGTTATTGAAGGAACACCGTGGATTTTAGTCAGTAAAAGTCTGACAGTCCCTCCCACCCTGCCCGGAGTGGGAGGACTTATTTGATAATTTTACCACGTTAAAAAAAAAAAAAAAAAAGTATTACACGGAACTCACAACTTTTTACGGTAGAACAACTAAGTTGCGAGACTTGGGTTTTTGAAAAGTATTGTTTTTTATGCGATGGCCGAGTCAATCTATTTATTTTAAACGGTAAAGATTTTTAATATTGATATGGTCACAACAAGATGTCGTTAGGTTAGATAATTACGTAACAACTTAAGACAGAAGGTCCCTTAAGTAGGGACTGAATAAATTAATAACCGACTTGGTATTACATGGATCTCACAACTTTTTACGGTAGAACAACTAAGTTGCGAGACTTGGGTTTTTGACAAGTATTGTTTTTTATGGGATCTTATTTTCTAATTGACAACAAAACTATTAACTTAAAGTAAACCTCCTCTTCAATACATACTTTACATCATCCTAGTAGATAACACCTTACTTTAAAATGCTAACACGACAACTTTTTAACACAAGTCAAATGTGAATACAAATAAATTTCAGGTTATCACTTAACACAACTTATACTAATACCATCATAATGAAATATTAGGTCAAGAACAAACCCCAAAGGTCCCCAACCTAACAAACAACAACTAACAAGACTTACTCGCCTAACTCAACAGTATTGCCAAACACTGGCCGTGGTTTCATATTATCTGCAGAGGAAGAAGTCACTCGAGAACCATCTGTTCTGTGATCCATCTTCTCCACATCATATCGATCATTTCTTTTTGCTTTGGTAATTCTGTATGGTCCTAGATACTTCGGCTTGAGCTTCAATCCGGTACCAAACTGTGTACGTTTGATGGCTACAACATCTCCTACTACATATTTTCGACTTTCTTTTCTTCTTCTATTATACGTCTTACAATTTTCATCTTGAAATTTTCTTATTTGTTCTTTAGCCTTCATCTTTAAGTCTTCTCTATTGTGCATGAAATTACTTCTATGCTCTTGTTGAAGCAAATCATAAATTTCAATATCTTCTTTAGTTTTCATTTTTGTACCCAACATGAGTTCAAAGGGAGTAGTGTCAATGCTTCTTTGATATGTGCTATTTAATGCTTTTTGCACCCGGCTGACCTGCTTGTACCATTGAGATGGCTCCTCAATGCATAGCTTTGCTAAAACCGCTATAATTATTCTGTGAATGCGCTCCACTTGACCATTCCCTCTTGGCACACCTGTTGTTATGGTTATATGTTGAATACTCTCCTCACAATACTCCTTAAAGTCGTTGCTGGTAAATGCGCTACCATGATCTGAAATCAAACGTACAGGATTCCCAAACGTCTGCTGATGAATCTGTAACTTGTCTATAGTCTCCTTACTGGTAGTCCCCTTCACTGGAAACAACCACACTAACTTTGTAAATCCGTCTACAACAGTTAGAATGTAATTATACATCTTCCTCGTCTCTGAAAGAGGTCCAATATGATCACAATGAATAGTATGCAAAGGAATGCTTTCTTTATCAATGCAATTTAAGAATCCCTCCTGTTTACCTTCTTTTTTGGTCGCTAGCAGACATGTTATGCACAACAATAAAAACTCTTCAATCTTATTGTTAATATTTTTGATATAATATTCTTATTCCACCAGTTGTATCATTTTTCTTTTCCCAAAATGTCCCTTCTGGTGTATTCTTCTTAAAATCTCAAATTCTAAAGTTCTTGGTATTACTAACTTTATTTCTAGTCCTTTGTACAATAAACCATCGCTGTAGATATAGTCTTTATATGGCTGAAGTTTTACTATCTCTATAATCGCCTTTATACCTTCATCCAACATCTGTGCTTGCTTGACTTGATCATGTAGGCTTAACTCAACAGCTCCAACAAATGGATTTCTGCTCAAAGCGTCCGCATGTTGCATTTTGCCTCCTGGTCGATGTTCAACCACGTAATCATACACTTCAAGCAATAATACCCATCTGGCTACTCTAGTTGTTAGGTCCTTCTTATTCAATGTCTTCTGAAAGGCTTGACAGTCTGTAACAATTTTAAAGTGTTTTCCGTACGTTCCATTCAAACACCGCAGCTAGGCCTTACTCGGCGACCAGCTAGACGGCTGGTCGCGTCTCAGAGGGTCATGGCTATCCGGATGATCCGGGGATACCGCACGATCTCTGAGGAGGCGGCGAACCTCCTTGCCGGATTGCTGCCGTGGGATCTGGAGGCGGTAGCCCTCGCGCGCGTGCATAATTGGCGCGCAGAGGTGCTAAGCCGGGGTGAAACTCCGCTACCGCGGCAAGTCGCGGCTCAGCGGATAGAACTCCGGCGCGATCTCACGGCAGCATGGAAAGAACGGCTGTCGCAACCGAAGGCTGGGCACGCCGCAATCGCGGCGATAAGTCTCCTCTTTGAGGAGTGGCTGGAGAGAGGCCACGGCGTCCTCATCTTCCGCCTGACGCAGGTGCTGACCGGACATGGCTGTGTCGGGAAGTACCTGTTTCGGATTCAGCGGGAGGACACGCCCGGGTGTCGTCATTGTGAGGACTACCTGGAGGACACGGTGGAGCATACGGTGGAGGTGTGCCCTGCTTGGGCGGAGCACCGTCGTGTCCTCGTAGATGTGGTCGGCGGCGGCGACCTCTCGCGCCCTGCTCTGGTTCAGACTATGGTGCGGAGCAAGAGGGAATGGGATGCGGTCGCCTCCTTCTGCAAAGCAGTCATGCTAGCGAAGGAGGAGGCCGAACGTGCGAGGGAGAGGCAACTCTCATCCTCGCGCACCAGCCACCGCGGGAGACGCCCCGGGCGTCGAGGATCGCGAGCAGGGGTCGCTCACCGTCCGGTAAGGACCAGGCCCGTGTCGGCGGCGCGTCGTGTTCCACGCGCGCCTCGAAGAGCTGTCAACACCAGCGACGGGGCCTCATAGGGCCATTGCCTGCCGGGGTTTGCGGGAAAGTTCTGCCGAGTTACCGCGGCCCCGGAAATTTAGGGCAGCCGAGAGAACAGGGTGGGTTTTTAGTCAGTAGAAATCTGACACACTCTTCCGCTTGACCCAGAGCGGAAGAGGTCATTCGATGATTTTCCCACCCCAAAAAAGAAAGGCCTTATATATCTATATGTAATTATGTATACCCTATGGTTAGTTCTAATACAGTCCACTAACGATTCAAAATCTAGTCAAGAACAAACGTTCAAACTGTCCACACGTCGTTTTTCTGTGTCTAAACCACCACAAGCAAAACACATCCTTATCGCCGTCATCAACAACCAAACAATTTTATTGCATCTTATTTGAGGACTTTTTAAGTGTTTGGTTTAAAAACCAATCTTGCTAGTTTTTGTAAGTACGGATCGTATTTATACTAATATTATAAAGTGGAATAGTTTATTTGTTTGAACGCTAATCTTCAAAATTACTGGGTGGATTTGGATGAAATCTATTTTACCCGACTGTTAAAAAGGAGGGTTGTGTTTTTATCGTGATAAAGTGTACGGGAGCGAAGCCCCGCGCAGCTGCTTGTATGCCCATTGAGTATACCCTATTATTGCTTCATACTTTTATTGTAATTATATTTAAATAAGTGATAATTATTTATATGCAGGAACAAACAAAACCTGGTTTTGATTTGAACGCTTCTTTGATGCCAAACTTTTGGTTTGCACAGTAAAATAGAGTTGACAAGTCTTAAAATTAAAATTCTTAATACACAAACCTGGTGGTACCTAAGTAATTTTCATAACGTTTAGAGCTTTAAACCCTAAATTAAACAAGTATAGATCAGTAGTCAGTATTGTAATAGAGAGTAAACAAAACAGTGCATGTTCATACATTTACTTTAATTAAGAACTTAACAGTAAATGCGGATATTTTCAGTACCTAATTGAATTTCAGCTGGTTGTGGTTATCTGTGTACCAAATGTTGGTCACTGTACCAAACCGCATTTATACTTACTATACTTATTTACTTGAAACAGACTCATCAACTGGCGTCATTACCATTTTCAGGGATTCGTTCATTCATAAAAATGGAACGTTCATTCACGGAACTGGGGCAAATGAATGAAAATGCTTATAGATGAAAATTCTTACTTTTTCATGTTTTTGACATAATTGTGAAATATAATTTATGAAAAAAATGTTAGTTGCCAACTCCGAGATTGAAAATAATATTTAGTAACCGAAAACACACCTTAAAAACTTCGTTGTGTGTAGTAAATTCAAAGTTGTGAAACGCTATAAAAGGTTATGAAAGAAAACGCAAAGTATGAGGTATGAATAAAAAAGAAGCAAATCTCTCTACAGACAATTTATATAATCAATATTCTGTTACAAACGACATCTATTAACATTTAGAAAAAAAATGTTAAAAAATAACATTAATTGAATAAATATAATTATATCTACTGGCTTTAATAAACAGTCATAAAATTGTGCATAATAAAGAGCTTAAAATTACTAGATGCCTATCCTTTTGCCTCCCAAGTATTATTAAAAAAAAAACGTACCAAGAAATAGAAGAGTGTTCCCGGCCCCATGACACGGGATGCGGCCCTGCAGGCCTGGCGGTGACCTTGAGGCGCAGGCTTCTTCACAACCTCAGTTCTGATAACACAAAGCAAAGCCTAAAAGACGCCAATCAAGCGTATACTTTGCTAAAATTCGCTAACATGACCCGCTCTCCAACGGCCGGCTTTTAAAACTAAAATGTGCAAACTCGAAGATGCGCCTCTTATATTACCTCTTACGTTAACGTCGGATACCGCAACGTATTTGGCATATAGGTGTAGTCTCGCGGGCTTGTGTGGGTGTATTTCGGCGATGAAGCCTCTGATTGTTCATTCGCGTGCGTGATTTTAGCGATACGCGTGATAACGCCGCGCTTGTGTGCGCTAGGGAATGTGTACCTTTTATCATATTTTAAACTAAGTAGAAACGTAAATCTCTTATCGCCCTAATTAATTTATTATAAATCCCCTTGTTATCTTAAATTACACTGATTTATTGCATAGATTAAATAAATTCTGGATGAAGGTAAACATACAAGCTTCTGTTTTATTTGTATGGAGTTCTTCAAATGTAACTTAGGTAGGTACTATGTTCGCTTAGCAGCCAGTTAAATCAGATGTTTAAAATTCTAGTAGCGTTGGTACATATCATTTGAGACATTAAGGTATAAAAAGTTAATATTTGTCCGTCGTGTTATGGCATTGAAAGAAGTAAATTAAAATATTGTCATGAGTCCATAAGGGAACGCCACGCCGGGCCTCTTTAGTCGGAATGCTTTAAATGAGTACCGCATGATAAGAACGGATATAAATTCCCGCGGGTTATAAATATTAGATCTCACTGGACCGTGCTTCATATTTCTCGAAGGATTATTTGGTTGATGGTTAAATTTGTTTATTTGGCGTCATTATAATGAATCGGTCTATTGAATTTGGCCAGTGCGAACATAACGCGATCGTGCCGCCCGCCGGCGCGGACGCATAAATTAATACATATTTTTAACAACCGTTTAGCTCTAGTTCTAATAAGATGTACAGTTGTATATACCAGTTTTAAAATTATTTTCGTTTCCAATATTAAATACTTAATTTGATAGAACACTAATTTACATGTAAAAAATGGCAAGACCTTCCCTTCCTGCAAAAATGTATCCTAAAGAAATGGTAATTGAATTGAAATAATTTTAAATGACACGGCAATTTAATTTTCTGTTTTTAATGCAGTACGACTGTGTCACCGTCTCCATGGAGAGCCCTTTTAAAGAAACAAATTAATGAGCATAATCGTGGCAGTAGTATTAAGAGTCATTGTATAACATGTATGTAATTATTTTAAAATATTATAATTCAGTTGAGTTAGTACGGTCTATTTTAAGTTTCCTGTTCGGCTTCTCTGTACACTATGCCTGAGTTTCTCGAAAAAGAAAATCATATCTTTTCACATCACACGTACAGAAACATTATTATACGTTATACACAGAACTATTATTAGCTAGACATCGGATTATATGCACTATCAAAATAGCAAAACGTGTATGCAAATATGTACTGAAAATGGACGAAATATGCACAAGAAAAAACGAATTAATATTATCAGAATTTACATTTTCATTTTCTGTGGTACATTATTTATACCTATATATGTATGTACTAACTTCTGCCCGCGACTTCGTTCGCGTGGAAGGGTTTTTGCCGTGTAAATTCCGATTCCGTGGGAATTCCGGAATTACAGGATGTCAACTATCTGCCTACTAAATTTCATTCTGGCCCGTTCAGTAGTTTTTGCGTGAAAATAAACAAACATCCATACATCCATCCTCATAAACTTTCGCATTTACGAGTATAATATTAAGTAAGATAAATGAGTTCCTATGAGGTCGCATCATGCATGTACGGCGGGACGGATTTCGCTCATTCTTTTTTTTGCTGGGTTTGTTATTGTCAAGAGAAGGCTTAAGGAAAGAAAAATATCAAGAAAGATGCGCGGAAAATTAGCAAATTACAGGAAACTTAACGACTATATTAACTTTTTTTAAATAACATTATGACTTTTGACATAATTGTTAATTGTTTGACAATTAAGTAAGCAAGCAACCGGTAAGTAAGTAAGCACTATCAGTGGAAACGTACGAAGATATGCAACAACGAAAAATGGGTTTTATGCATTTGCATGTTTGCACATACAATCCGAGGTATAATTATTACACAATAAATTGGCCAAGTGCGAGTCATACTCGCCCATGAAGGGCTTTTTTTTTAATGAGTATTTCTCCGCGGACTTGGAGGTCCGCGCCTTTGTTTAAAATATTTTATTGTTTACCGAGTTTATTTTTATTATACTAATACAATATTTGGCTCCTCTCCGGACGATGAAGCTAAAGAAAATTACTTATATACTAATTAAAACTACGTGAGTCCATCTATATATATATATATATATACACACATCAAAGTGTCTAGGGTTCAACATATATTTTTGCAATAACTTTTCTCCTGATTGATATTAATTAAAATTTTCTTTAAGGATTCATCAAATAAAGTGTTTTCGTTTGTCACAGTAACGATAAACCAAGTCACCTTTGCATTAATAAAGAAATTTGCCATTTTCCTAATAAAGGGATTTTTGACATTTGAACCACTAACATTAAAGTTCGAAAAAAAGACTGAAATAACAGTTTTCTATAAAATTTTATTGGGTAACTTAAACAATTAATAATCCGTGTTTCTACCGCGAACACTAACAACACAAGAACATCGGTTTGGCATACTCAAAATGAGTTCATCCAAATCACGCTGTGGAATGGCCGCCCATGTTCGTTGCAACAACAAAAAAAGGTCTTCTTGCGACTGGATACCCTCCATATTCGGCAGAGCTCTTCTCTGTAGCATATCCCATGCATGCTCAATCGGGTTCATGTCTGGTGACTGAGCAGGCCAGAGCAGGACATTGATGTTAGCTGCGGCGAGAGTCTGTCTTACAACTCTTGCGGTGTGCGGTCGTGCATTATCATGCATTAACTGAAATAAGGGACCGATTTGCACTTGTAGAGGAACGATGACGTCAGATACAATCGTCTCAGCATAAATTTGAGCGTTGAGGTTGCCTCTGATCCAAATCAACTCAGTTCTTCCGCCGATCCAAATACCCGCCCATACCATGATGGTTCCACCACTATAAGGATGGACTTCCTGGCAGGATTTTAATCGCTGTTGGCGTCCAGGGGTTCTCCAGTGTCGTATACGTCTTGTATCCGGTCTCATACCAAAACGAGACTCATCAGAAAAGCACACGAAACGCCATTGTTCTTCTGCCCAATTTCTGTGTTCAAGAGCCCATTGATATCGAATCCTACGATTGTGCATTGCTATAGGTGGTACCCGTAGCGGTCTTCGGGAATGAAGGTTCACTTCATACAAGCGGTTTCTGACTGTTTGGTCGCTAATTAAGTTCCCTGAAGAGTGATGAAGCCTCACGGCTAACATCATGGCGGTTATTGTTGGAGCTTTTCGAGTTAAGATTTGAATGTATCGGTCTTGTCTCCGTGTGGTGCAGCGATACCGTCCTCCATGGCGCTCAGCCACGGTACCAGTGCTTCGGTAACGTGTCCAAAGTCGACTGATAACACTCTGACTTGTATTCAGAGCTAAAGCCACAGTACGTTGCCGGGAACCAGCTTCTATCATTCCCACGGCTCTGAGCATTTCTTCCCTGCTTAAATGACGTCGCCGCTCCATAATAACGTTGGTTTTAATCAGTAGTAGGGAAACAGTAGCACTAATAATGTCTTCAATGCGTTGTATGTTTTTATAGGGAAAATATTGACAGCTGATTTTCATCTTTTACTCGAATTTAATTAACAGTTCCTGTTTCAAATTATGAAATGCACCAAAAAGGATCCACATAAATTTATAAAATCATAAATTTATTACAAAGCCACATCTCAATCTCAAGAAATCCGCATAAAAATGCTTGATCCCTAGACACTTTTGATGTGTGTATATATACATGTTTCTTTTTTGACATGTGTATTGTGTTGTATTGTTTTAAAACTTATTTATTTATTTAAAATTACTTTAGTTTAAATTGACATTGACACGGTTACACAGCAGTGCAATCCGCCTTTCCAGAGTAAGTCGAATTACACTGCCCTGCAATTACATTAATTATTACATATTTTTAATTATTACATTACATTTGTTTCACAAGGATTACATTGGTTTACATGTTTGCACGGCAGTGCGATCCGCCACAATTGAGTGTGGCGGATTACACTGCCATGTTTCTTATTATAATGACTATTTATGGGGATTTTATACGATACTGATTTGGTTAGGATGTGGGACTGATTGGGTTGTGTTGGTTTCGATTAGGTCTATTGGATGTTGGGTTTAATGACCAGGGATTTGGCCAACTCCAGTTGGGATCCCACCACAGCCGCGTCTCGATGCTGCATGGCCGTCTTAAGATTGTAGTCGACGACCTTTTTAGTCGGCGCATCCATCGCTCTCCTTATAAAACGGCCCGTGGCGTCGTCGGCGTCGTCGGTGTAGTAGACGATACTGACTCGGTGTCTCGACACCGCCACTACCGCGTGGGAGATGCTGTCGTGGATTTGGAGTCTCCTGGACTTGGTATTTATGATTGCTACGCTGTCTTAGGTCAACCCCTGGGCCTCGTGAATGGTTAATGTGCGCGACCCTTCGCCCGACCCGTATCCCTGGTTGATAAGAGAAGATTTCTCCTCTTGCGTATGAAACAAGAATAGGGTGTTTTCGGCGGTCTTTGGTATTTGCGCACCGGTGAACCGTTTCACTTTCAGGGAGTGGACCCGCGACAGCTTAGACTGAAACGAGTATATACCGGAGTATATGTCGCTCAGTGCAAATGCTACGTCCATTGGGTTCCGGTGTGTGCACAAAAGTTCCTGGGTGACTCCAGCCACCAAGCTTGGACGGGTATACCTTAGTTCGAACAGGTTCTTACTGTCCAAGAATGGAAGCTGATTTATATCTCCGATAAGGACAACTTCGCTAGCTCCCAACAACTTGACTGCCATGACTATGGCCCCAAAGTGGTTCATTAATGCTTCGTCTACCGTGAGACGGTAGCACGAGTCTTGCTTTTTGAACCCATTGGCTAGTATTGAGGCCATAGTGCGCACTTTTATCTTGACTTGATCTCTGAAGCAGTGCGCTAGCTTTTCTAGCATGTGTACTGTTCGGTCCGACGTGAAACAGAACGCACCTTTGGTTGGCAACATTAATTATCTGTGGGCTTGACATAACTTTTTCACTTGACAGATAGAATTTGCTTCCTTGTTGAAAAATGTCCGATTGGGACCTGTTGAGTTAATTATAATTGGTAAAATATCGTTTGGAATCGCGTGTTGAAACCGATAATTGGGTCGCGAGTTAACTATTGTTTGAAGTTGTAATCCCCATTTGACGAAAACCCCGGGATATTTTTGGATTTATCGCCGGGTTGTTGCCACCTCGTGGCACGCGCATTTGTTGGAAATAAGTAGTGATAAATAGCTTCAATCCGGTGTGAGTTTGGGCTGTGATGCTATTTGGACCGCGCCATCTGGAGACTGGCGCCTTGTGAACGTTCTACAACACTTGACTTACATCACACTTTTCAATTACTCACCTCATATTTACATACATACCACACCTGGGCGTGACCTCGGAAGGTCGAAACTTGGCGAACCCAGCACAGAAGGTTAGTGGTTAGAACTGTTATTTGTATGTATGATTTGTAGGCCGAGGAGCCTTTTGTTTATTGTTGTTGAAAAGCAACGTTAAGCTCCACGAACCGTGGACAAGTTCGGACACACCAGTATCGTTGCGCTGGCCTATTGTAGTCCTGCGGGCCTAGACAAAATCCATTTTCTGTAAGCGTTAACGCCAACGGAAAAAATAATTGTATGGAGTTGACATTTGCTAACCACATGTCACGTGATTGTCACGTGTTAGTAAATGTCAACTCCATACAATTATTTTTTCCTTTGGCGTTAACGCTTACAGAAAATGGATTTTGTCTAGGCCCGCTGATCATTCTGGTAGCAGGCGTGGCTCTTATAATATAAGATCCACTGGTTTAATTGGAAGTTTTGAAAATAACTTTAGTTTAATTACTTAACATAACTTATAACTTAATAAGTTTGAATATATTGCTGTGTCAGCCGGGCTCAAATAGTACTTGTAGTTTGTACTGTAATTTGTAGTGCTAGCCCCTTGGTATTGAATTGACAAGTAGGATTTATTTGTGAAATTAGGAATTATTGGTTGTATTTGGTGCATAGTTTGGTATTTGTTGCAATTAATAATTGAATGTCACTGATCTGAATTTGAAAGGTTATCTAAATAATAATTACACATAGTCTAACATAATAGGACTTGAATTGTGTGTATTGGTTATTGCATTTGTGGTACTTATTGGATTGTGTTGATAGAGATTCTCCGGCTCAATATTATACAGTCAATTGTTGTGTTTATTGATGTTTATGGGTGTTGATCCTGCACAGTATATACATTGAATTGTTATTTATTTTGTAACTAGCCATCTGTACCAAGCTAGATTCATACTTGGAATGGGTACAGGCTCGGATTTGGACTTGAAATAATTGAATTTAAGTTTTATTTTGGTGAAATTATTTGGTCGGCTAACAAGTCATTGTTGTTTGTTTAGTTAATTTTAGCCTGTTGTATTAATATTTGATTGTTGCAATGGCCTCATTAAGGGCAGTCAGGGAGGCTGCTCCCGGATTGACCTCACAGTTGAGATGGTTCACATCGGCAGCTGCAACGGTTGAACGTGTAGAATTGGAAGAGCTCACCCTTGCTCGGTATGGGCAAGTGATTGAGAGGATCAAGTCAGCTGATGCTGCGCTCACACGTTTCAACGAGTACATCATGGACGTGGATTTGGGGGTGATGGATCAGACAGCCCGCGATAAGATTTTGGGTGACTATGACCAGATTGTCCACCTGGGGGATGTCATATGTCTACGAGCGCGGGAAATTTTGAAGAGCCGGGTGCCTGATGCGGCCAAGCCGCAGACCCCCGTTGTTGCAGGCCCTGGACTATTGAGTAGGCTGCCCACCCTGGAGCTGCCACATTTTGACGGTCGCTTGGACCACTGGCTGGGCTTCCTAAATCTCTTTGAGAGTCTTGTCAATGCACGCTCGGACCTCGGACCTGCCCAAAAGCTGGCCTATTTATTGTCTGTCCTGGAGGGCGAAGCCAGAGCCTTGGTGCAGCACTTGCCGGTGACGGATTCCTCTTACCCGACCGCTCTGGAGCTTCTCTCCCGACGGTATCAGAACAAGCGCTGCCTGGCTGATGTGCACATCGACCAGATTTTGGGACTACCGGTCATTGCCAGCACGTCGATGTTGCGCACTGACTTGCTGAACCCTTGCTTTGAGACGCCTGGAGTTACCGGTAGAACATTGGTCCTACTTGTTGGTGCACATAGTGCTGCAGTTGCTCCCCGCGGAGTTGAGGTCACGTTTTGAGCAGAAGTATGGTGGGGACAGTGCCACCCATCTTCCCCCCTTTGACGACCTCCTCAAATTTTTGGAAGACGAGTGTCGGTTTTCGGATAACACTCGTGGCGCCACGGGGTCACCCCCACTACCTTCTCAGCCCAGAGACCAGGGACGGACTAGGGCTCGGGGGCCTGTTGATGTTCCCCCCGCCCCCCGTTTTGTTGGCGCCCGGAGTCCTCGGGCTAGGGGGCCTGTTGATGATCGCCCCGCCCCCCGTTTTGCTGGCGCCCGGAGTCCTCGGGCTAGGGGGCCTGTTGATGATCGCCCCGCCCCCCGTTTTGCTGGCGCCCGGAGTCCTCGGGCTAGGGGGCCTGTTGATGATCGCCCCGCCCCCCGTTTTGTTGGCGCCCGGAGTCCTCGGGCCAGGGGGCCTGTTGATGTCCGCCCCGCCCCCCGTTTTGCTGGCGCCCGGAGTCCTCATCATTGTGACTTTTGTAAGGCAACGGGGCATGTCATGGCGCGTTGCCCGGACTTTTTGAATTTGCACGTAAGTGCCCGCCGCCGCATTGTCAACGCACGCCGTTTGTGCTTCTCGTGCTTGGGGGCCCACTTTCATCGGGACTGCCCCGACCCCCGCCCGTGTAGAATTTGTAAGGGGTCCCACTTGGAGATTTTGTGCGCCAACGCGAACCGCTCCAGCAGACCATCTTCTGAGGAGGGTTCGCGCAGGGAGGGGTACCCCGGAGACGAGCACCGGGCTGAGGCCCGCAATTCTGTACGCTGCACTCCACCCCCCGCGCAAGTTGAACGGGAGCCCCGCGAGCGCCATTTGGTCTCCCCTCGTCAGGGAGAACGCGCATTGGCTGCTAGGCAGCAGTGGCCGAGTCGGCGCCGCTGCCTTTCCCTTCCGTTGGCGGAACGTCCCCGGCTGGAGTCGCGCCCTCCGCCATTCGGGCATCCGGTGGGATATGCCCCTCCAGTGATGGCGAGCGGCTCGGGACACCGCGCAGACGAATATTTTGATTGTTGGCCTCGTCGTAAACGAAGGCAGCCTGGATGCGGCGATCGGTCGCCGCCCAGGCATCACTAAGAGATTGACGCCTGCCCCGCTAAAGGACCCCCCCGATCAAGACGGTTTGTTGCCAACGGCCTTGGTCAAGGTCTGGGGACCCTTGGGTGACTCGATTGTGGTCCGTGCCATTTTGGACACGGGAGTCCGGGGTTGCCTTTTGTCGTCTTGGTTAGCGGGACAGGTTGGCCTGAAGGTGAATGACCTTTCAGGCAAGATTTGGGGAATTGGTGAACCGGCTGACACCACTGTTGAGGGAAGGACCTGGTTTGAAATCACCCTTGTGAGTTGTCCGTACCCTAAAATTGGTGCTCCTGCCCTTGTTATAACTGAACTTGGTTGGGACGAGCCACTTCGGGAAACCCTGTTGGAGGACGGTTGAGGCACTCTAGCCTTCCTTATGGGGCCCGTCACGCCCTTTTGTTGCCCAAGGAGGGCCATTTGGTTCAATTGTTGGTGACTGATCGTCACACTAAGAACTCGCATGCCGGTTGCAATGCGCTGTTGGCCATTCTGCAGCGAGAATTTTGGATTTTGTCGGCTGATCGCGTCAATGAGGCGAGGCCCTTTGCTGGCGTCGTAACGGACTTTGTTGGTCCCCCTTTGTTGAAGACGTCCACCCTTCGTAATAGTAAGATTGTTAAGGCTTATTTGTGTGTTTGTCTGCCTGTCAACCAAGGCAGTACATTTGGAGCTGGTAACCACCCTCTCGACAGAGGCCTTTGAGGCGACTTTGGAAAGATTTGTGTCTCGCCGTGGGTTACCTTCTTTGATTAGGTCTGATTGCGGTACGAATTACAAGGGTACAAGTAACTATTTGAAGGAGGTATACGCCTTCATTAATGAGAGCCAGGTTGACATTGGTAATAGTTTGGCCCGCCGAGGGGTCACTTGGTTGTTTGACCCGCCAGCCTGCCCCCATTGGGGGGGTATTTTTGGGGCCGCGGTGAAAGCGGCAAAGGGACGCTGGCGGAGATTGTTGGGAGACACCGTTCTCACCTTTGAGGAACTAGCTACGGTATTTGGCCGCATTGAAGCTGTGTTAAATTTGCAACCTTGTCAAGACTCCCAATTGATTAGCGGACGGGTAGGCCCGTCCGGGGGGGGTAGATGTTCGGTCCGACGTGAAACAGAACGCACCTTTGGTTGGCAACATTAATTATCTGTGGGCTTGACATAACTTTTTCACTTGACAGATAGAATTTGCTTCCTTGTTGAAAAATGTCCGATTGGGACCTGTTGAGTTAATTATAATTGGTAAAATATCGTTTGGAATCGCGTGTTGAAACCGATAATTGGGTCGCAAGTTAACTATTGTTTGAAGTTGTAATCCCCATTTGACGAAAACCCCGGGATATTTTTGGATTTATCGCCGGGTTGTTGCCACCTCGTGGCACGCGCATTTGTTGGAAATAAGTAGTGATAAATAGCTTCAATCCGGTGTGAGTTTGGGCTGTGATGCTATTTGGACCGCGCCATCTGGAGACTGGCGCCTTGTGAACGTTCTACAACACTTGACTTACATCACACTTTTCAATTACTCACCTCATATTTACATACATACCACACCTGGGCGTGACCTCGGAAGGTCGAAACTTGGCGAACCCAGCACAGAAGGTTAGTGGTTAGAACTGTTATTTGTATGTATGATTTGTAGGCCGAGGAGCCTTTTGTTTATTGTTGTTGAAGAGCAACGTTAAGCTCCACGAACCGTGGACAAGTTCGGACACACCAGTATCGTTTCGCTGGCCTATTGTAGTCCTGAACATGTACGACAAAACTGGAACTTGAATTACATTAAAACAGTGCGTAAACCAAAAGCATCGGAAACTATAACCTCTAAAGTGCTAAGTAATCATAATAATATAATCTCCGTTCCTAAATCATCGATCAAAGTATCTATCAGTGCCATCTATTATGATCCATCAGAACTTTCTAGCCAGGTCCTAGTCTGACGCACACTCCGATATCTCGCAACATTTAGGACATCGCTTAAAATGCTTAGACAACTCGATCACCACTAAGCCAAGAAGTACTTACCTGTTCCCATAGAGGGCGCTAAGCTAAGCGAATTATAACCAAACATGGATGAAATAAAAAATATGTTAATTAGCATGCATCAAGATATAAAGCAGCAAAAGTAAGACATGCTAGAGATGAAAGAAGATATTAAAGGCACAATAATCAACAGCCTCAACGAGAAGTTCAGCAACTTAGAACTGAAAAATGAGGTTTTGGAGAAAAAAATAGAAGAGCAATCAAATAAAATTAATAACCTAGAAAGACAGTGCAGACGCAAAAATCTGATCTTGTTTGGCGTAGAAGAGACAGAAAAGTCGTACGATGAATTGGAAAAAATGGTAATATATATAATAAATACATACATAAAAATTTCATGCGACACTTACAATATAGAAGCTGTTAGAAGGTTGGGGAAAAAGGGCGAAAAAGTTCGACCAATAGTAATAACATTCAACACTTTAGGTTTCAAACTAAAAATACAAAAAAAATAAACATAACCTTCAAAATACTTCCTATTACTTAAAAGAAGACTACCCAATCGAAGTCTTAATTAAGCGCAAAGAGCTACAAGTCCAACTACAGAAAGAAAAAGATGCAGCAAACACCGCTTTTATAAGATACGATAAAATTATTATACTGAGCAACAAAAAACCCCCACAGAAACATTCAAGCAAAAGAAACCTATCAGAGTCCCCGGAGACGCTCCACCCTGACAAACTAAATGTTCAACAAAATAGTAAACAACCACCTAAGAAAAATAAAGGGGACATGAAGAACTATATAATACAAAAGCCTAAACTAATTCTCACTCAGCCAGTATCAACTCAATGCCAATCGAAGACATCAGGCCACAGCACAGCATAGCAATCAAAATCGGACCCTCTTCCAACCCCTAATCTCCCAGTACGGCCGGTCACCGCGGGAGAGTTCGACCAAAACCCCCCAAGAACAATTATCAAAACGAAAAAGACCGTCTACATTTGCACCCTCAACGTAAGATCATTATCTTCTGATCAAAAATATATTGAGCTCAAAGCTGCACTGGAAGATATAAAGCATGATATAATAGGTTTGAGCGAAGTTCGCCGCCTAGGAGAAAAAACATTCGAAGACGACGAATAAATCTTCTACCACTTTGGCCAAACAAAAGGACTATGTGGAGTAGGTTTTCTAGTAAGGAAGAAACACAAAGATAACATCTTAAAATTTACTGGAATATCTGAAAGAGTGTGCGTACTGTAAATCAAAATGGAAAACCTGTGTTTTGCAGTAATTCAAGTGCACGCTCCCACCGAAAACTCATCACAGGAAGAAATAGACAGTTTTTACGAGGACTTAGCGAAAGCCCATGATTCCACATGTACTGAGTACGTTTTCTCTATTGGCGATTTCAATGCTCAAATCGGAATTCCAAAAAAGTACGAACGTTCCGCTACAGGAGAGTATGATTACGGCATCAGAAGCGCTCGAGGCACGAGACTAATTCAATACGCGCAAGAGTACAACCTAAAAATTATAAATACAATGTTTAAACTAAAACCAAAAAACCGCTGGACATGGATCTCTCCAGATAAAAACACAAGAAATGAAATTGATTATATCATGACCACGAAGCACCACATGATCTCTAAATATGAAGTACTACCATCTTTCTCCTTTGGATCGGACCACAGACTAATAAGAACAACAATACACCTAAATTCAACAAAGAAAAGTAGGCGCAATTTCTCTAACACACCCACTAAGCTAAAAACTCTAGCGGAGCAGGAAATGTACCTGACAAACCTCTACAGCTTTATACCAGAACTTATAAAGAATCAAAACAACTATAATGTGGAGGAGTACTACCAAAAAATCATGCACTACATCAAGATAAGTCTAAAAACATTAAAGGAACAAATAAGCACAAAATCCTATCCGCGAGAGCGCTAGAACTCATGAAAGAAAGAAGCAAACTACAAAATAAGCCCAAATTAAGCGTAACTGAAAAAAAAAAATTAAAATCTTTGTATAAACTTACCAATAAAGAAATAAAAAGGTGCTACGTTACCTACAGAACAACAACTATACTAAGACACCTCAATAATACTAGATCTGCCAAAAAAGCTTACAAAGAGCTAAATCAAGCCAAAACATGGGTTCCTTTTCTCAAGTCTGGCAACAACAAATGCAAATCTCGCACAGAAATCATAAATGCTGCTACTAACTTCTACGCTAATCTGTACCGACAATCAGACACACAAAGTCAAAACATTGTTTCCTATAACTACACAGATACCTCTCCAACACACCAGTTTACAGAAAATGAAATATGGAAACAAATAATGAGACTTAAGCCAGAAAAAAGCCCAGGACCTGATGGAATCACCAACGAATGTATCAAGGTTGCGAAGACTCTACTACTGACACCAATCACTATCCTATGGAATAAAATACTTGATGAAGAAGCTGTTCCACATCAATGGATGACATCGGAAATTATACTACTATATAAAAAAGGTGACCCAGCTGATATAGGCAACTACCGTCCTATAAGCCTAATGCCTTGCTTTTATAAACTTTTTGCCTCCTGTCTACTGGAAAGGATAGCCCCAGTCATCGATGCTCACCAACCGATCGAACAAGCTGGTTTTAGAAGCGGTTTCAGCACGATGGATCATATCCAAGTGGTTGACCAGATGATAGAAAAATATTTAGAATTTAATAAACCCCTGTATTTAGCTTTCATTGACTACAAAAAAGCTTTTGATACAATTTCACACGAGAGATAGATAGATAGATAGATAGAATACTCTTTATTGTACACCAATAATTTAAACAAGCACTTCATTTACAATAATGCAAAAAAAAATGGTTACAATGGCGGTCTTATCGCTGATAGCGATATCTTCCAGACAACTTTTGGATGGACTTTAAGAACATAAAACAAAGAGGGGAGGAGAAAGTCAGTGTAGTTACTTCAAATATATAACATACACAAAAAGTAACTAAAGTAGTTAATATAACTATATATATAGGTATATATAATACAATACAATACATAAATAAGCATAAATAAATATATGTGTTTCATATATATAAATATGTCATAAGGAAAGAAATACAAGGTAAAATCATAGGAGTGTATAAAAATGATTGACAACAGAGCTTTTAAAAGCAGCAAGTGACTGCGCTTGTCTAACTGACAACGGCAATGCGTTCCACAGACGAGTAGCCTGCACCGTATACGATGAATCATAAAATTTTGTGGAATGCGCAGGCATTGAAAGTGTCAAATTTACCGATGATCTCAAATCTCTAGTATGTGTGTCATGAAGGAACTTAAAGCGTTCTTTGAGGTAAAAGGGAATTCTTGGATTGAACAGAATATTGTAAAATAATGATAAAATATGCGCATTCCGGCGAAGACGGATAGGCAGCCACTTGAGCTTAATACGAAACTCAGAAACATGATCGTATTTGCGCAAACCAAATATGAATCTGATACAGAAATTTTGAAGTCGCTCAAGCTTATCTAGCTGCACTTCGGTGAGGTCTGGAAAACTTGCATCAGCATAGTCAAGAATAGGAAGAAGGAGAGATTGGGCGAGCGCAGTTTTAGTGGCAGTTGGCAGGAAATTGCGCAGTCTACGCAAAGACCCCGCAGATGCAAACAGTTTGCGACTCACTTCTTGTAACTGGGGACCCCAAGACAAGTCCTTATCTATGTAAATACCCAAGTCTTTCACTACATCACTATAAGGTATTACTGCACCATCAAAAACAATTTGTGGAAGGTTCATCCAGTCAATTTTGGATCGCATTCTAGAGCTGACAACCACAATGACTTGGGTCTTCGCAGGATTAACCTTCAAACCATGATCCAAACTCCATTGAGAAATACGTGCTAAGTCATTATTCACAATGATCACTGCCTCAGACAGTTCATATACGGGAGCTTGCGAATAAATTTGCAAATCGTCAGCATAAAGGTGGTAGGATGAGAGAAGTTCATTAGAAATAGAATTTATAAATACAGCGAAAAGAAGAGGAGAGATAACGCCCCCCTGTGGAACGCCGGCAGTGGTATTGCACCAAGAAGATGATGAATCTTCAATGCGAATACGTTGTCGGCGGCCACACAGGTAACTTCGAAACCAATCAATTGCTGTTGGAGATATGTTAAGAGAGCGGAGTATACTGAGCAGGACATCGAAATCGACAGTATTAAAAGCGTTGCTGAAGTCCAGTAACGAAAGGACCGTCAACTTCCCATTATCCATACCTGATCTGATATCATCAGTAATTTTAACAAGAGCTGTGGTAGTGCTATGTCCTGAACGAAACCCGGATTGGTACAAATTTAGGAGTTGGTTTTTACAAAGGAAGGCACTAAGCTGACTGTGGATAAGGCGCTCGAGGACTTTGGATAGGAATGGTAAAATGGAAATAGGGTGAAATTCAGAGAAAGAAACAGGATTACATTTTTTAGGGAGAGGAGTTATCTGAGCTTCTTTCCACAAAGATGGGAAAACACCTGAGGATATGGAATAATTGAGGATATGGGAAATGATAGGAAAAATTTCATCCAGGATAGGGAGAATCATCTTACGACTGATACAGTCACTACCAACAGCATTTGAGGTTATAGATAGCAAGCTCTTCTTAACATCACAACTAGTAAATTGATTAAAAATAAAAGGAGAATAATTGGGAGTAGGAAGTGATGAAAGATTATGTAGAGTTTTAGCTTTAACAGCCCCGCTGAAGTTAAAAGAGCTAGCAAAATATTGATTGAGTGATTCAAGGTCTACATCTTTAGGAATAGACTCTTGGCGTGATTTTCCAACTCCCATTGTTCTAAGAAATTTCCAGACTTTAGCCGGATCACCATTTTTAACAGACTTATGAATGTGGCGGCGCTGAGCATCCCTACAAGCCAAGTTGCTGCGATTGCGGATAGCAACGTATTTTTCACGAGTCAAGGTGCTAGGTCTGCTCTTGTATCTTGATTTTGCTGCTGCCTTTTTCTCCAAAATAATCTTCAAGTCATCCGATAGCCAAGGAGCAGGCAGATGCTTGATTTTAACCAGCCGAACAGGCGCATGAATATCGTACAACTTGTTTAGGTAGGAATTCAAAATGTTGATTTTGTCATCAATTGACTCCGCATCAACAAGAGCAGACCAGTCAATATTATTAGCATCCTCACGAAGACTTTCCAAGTTCATTCCACCAAAACTGCGCTGTAGAATCTTTTTTGGTTTGGAGAGCATCTGGGAATCGCTGAAAGCACTAAACACAAATGAAAAGTATATCAATATCCTAAAAAATATTTACTCTAACAGCACAAGTAGAGTTAAACTGGATAGAGTAGGCGAAGTAATCAACATAAAGAGAGGTGTCCGGCAAGGAGACCCGATCTCACCAAAATTATTCATAGCCGTTTTACAACACGCAATGGGAGAGCTGCCATGGTCCAATCAAGGTATCAATATAAATGGGAATTTTTTAAGTCATCTCAGATTTGCCGATGACATAATTTTATTTTCGGAAACCCCTCACCAATTAAACACAATGGTAAACAAATTAAACCAGGCTAGTATAAAAACTGGTTTGGAAATGAATCTGGACAAAACTAAAATCATGTCTAACCGCAGTGCAACGCCCATCTTAACAAATAACACACCTCTCGAGTTTGTCAACCACTACATTTACTTAGGCAAACAAATCTCTTTTAGTAAGGAAAGAAACACTGAGGAACTTAACCGAAGAGTGGCGATTACCTGGAACAAGTTCTGGCACCATAAGGAAATACTAAAATCGCAACTTCCGCTACCGACCAAGAAAATAGTCATGGATACAGGACTTCTACCGTGCCTCACCTATGGATGCCAAACTTGGACCTTCGATCTCAAAACCAGGAACAAAATTCAGACTACCCAGAGAAGAATGGAAAGAAGTTGCCTAGGTATAAAACTGAAGGATAAGGTAAGGAACGTTGACATTCGAAAGAAGACAAAAGTATGCGATGCCTTAACTTTTGCAATGAAGGCTAAATGGAAGTGGGCGGGTCACGTGGCCCGTTACAAGGACGACAGATGGACTCTACGGTCAGTAAAGTGGTCTGGGCCAAAAGGCACCAGATCAAGAGGTAGACCAAGGGCCAGATGGGCAGAAGAAATTATAGCGTGCGCGGGCGAAAGTTGGCTGGACAGAGCAAATGATAGAGAAGGATGGCACTCCTTGGGGGAGGCTTTTACCCGAACGGGGTCCATGCATTAATTAATTAGGTATTTCAAATTAAAGAATTAATATTGTAACTAATAACAAAATAGAATTTATAATTAGAAATCAAATGTATTTAACAATAAGTGGAATAAATGTAATTGAATTTTGTAGATTAATAAGTTACCAAATGTTATAGTTCGATATGTACTACGCATGGAATTAATTTAAATAAAGCTTTATTATTATTATTATTATATTGTGTTGTATTGTTTTAAAACTTATTTATTTATTTAAAATTACTTTAGTTTAAATTGACATTGACACGGTTACACAGCAGTGCAATCCGCCTTTCCAGAGTAAGTCGAATTACACTGCCCTGCAATTACATTAATTATTACATATTTTTAATTATTACATTACATTTGTTTCACAAGGATTACATTGGTTTACATGTTTGCACGGCAGTGCGATCCGCCACAATTGAGTGTGGCGGATTACACTGCCATGTTTCTTATTATAATGACTATTTATGGGGATTTTATACGATACTGATTTGGTTAGGATGTGGGACTGATTGGGTTGTGTTGGTTTCGATTAGGTCTATTGGATGTTGGGTTTAATGACCAGGGATTTGGCCAACTCCAGTTGAGATTCCACCACAGCCACGTCTCGATGCTGCATGGCCGTCTTAAGATTGTAATCGACGACCTTTTTAGTCGGCGCATCCATCGCTCTCCTTATAAAACGGCCCGTGGCGTCGTTGGCGTCGTCGGTGTAGTAGACGCAACTGACTCGGTGTCTCGACACCGCCACCACCGCGTGGGAGATGCTGTCGTGGATTTGGAGTCTCCTGGACTTGGTATTTATGATTGCTACGCTGTCTTAGGTCAACCCCTGGGCCTCGTGAATGGTTAATGTGCGCGACCCTTCGCCCGACCCGTATCCCTGGTTGATAAGAGAAGATTTCTCCTCTTGCGTATGAACCAAGAATAGGGTGTTTTCGGCGGTCTTTGGTATTTGCGCACCGGTGAACCGTTTCACTTTTAGGGAGTGGACCCGCGACAGCTTAGACTGAAACGAGTATATACCGGAGTATATGTCGCTCAGTGCAAATGCTACGTCCATTGGGTTCCGGTGTGTGCACAAAAGTTCCTGGTTGACTCCAGCCACCAAGCTTGGACGGGTATACCTTAGTTCGAACAGGTTCTTTCTGTCCAAGAATGGAAGCTGATTTATATCTCCGATAAGGACAACTTCGCTAGCTCCCAACAACTTGACTGCCATAACTATGGCCCCAGAGTGGTTCATTAATGCTTCGTCTACCGTGAGACGGTAGCACGAGTCTTGCTTTTTGAACCCATTGGCTAGTATTGAGGCCATAGTGCGCACTTTTATCTTGACTTGATCTCCTAAGCAGTGCGCTAGCTTTTCTCTGAGATCTTTGGCAGTGTGGCGACACATTGTATTTTGCTGAGCTAGCTCCTTCAGAGCTCTCACGGCCAACCGCTCCTAACGAAGTCAGTCGCTACCCATAGGCCACAGTATAGACCCGCGTATACACCGTGTATAGACTTACGTCATAGACCGTGTCTTTGTATTTAATTTAAGTGATATATAAAATACAAGTTTATCTGTTTTCAAGGTGTCTACTTATTGTCTAAATTTACAACCTTCTGATCTGAGGAGTAATTAACGACTACGTAGAAATCAAATAAACATCCGTTAAATTGGTGACCCCGTGGAACATTAAGTAAAATAATTTCGGTAGCGGCTCACAAAAAGGTCTATACTTGTGGTCAAATCAAATTAAATCAAACCAAATCAAATCAAATCAAATAGTTGTGTTAACAAGACTGTCAGTGAAAATGAATCCTGATCAACCACCAACACCTGTCGTCACCTGTCGTCGTGCTGCGTCACGAACCACTGCATCGCATCGCACTGCATCGGTTCGCATCTCATCGCAGCGCATCGCATCGCATCGCATCGCATCGCAGCGCACTGTATCGCATCGCATCGCAGCGCATCGCATCGCATCGCAGCGCATCGCATCGCATCGCATCGCATGGCATCGATCGCATCGCATCGCATTGCATAGCATCGCATCGCATCGCATCGTGTAACTATTAATATAGAAGTGTTTTGGTCAATCAGATATAGAATATCAGCATTTGTTAAATAATTATTTACATAACTCTAAGCGTAAAGATAAAACTAAAATTATTTGGTCAAACGAAGCATACAAAGCATTTTTGCAGTGTCCAACTAGTCTGCAAAATGCGGCTACCTTATCGTATCCGACACCGGATATTACGATAGCTCTTATGACCGACGTTTCAAGTACTTGTATAGGCGTAGTTTTCCAGCAGCGTATTAATAATCGCTGGAACCCATTGGGTTATTTCTCACGTAAGTTAACTATGGCTCAAACTAAATATAGTACGTACGATCGTGAATTACTAGCTATCTATGAAGCTATCATTCACTTTCGCAAATTATTTGAGGGTCGGGAACCGTTGATCATTGATCATTTATACTGACCATAAGCCCTTAACTTACTTAGCCGTTACTTACTTACTTAATATACGTCACATAACAGGCAAGAATAGCATTGTAAGCCGACACCTTATCGCGCGTAGTAACAATAACATGTCCTACGGTTCTTGACTTCGCAGAATTAGCCACTGCGCAAAATATGATGCTTACTTAATGCAACAATTGCAACAGTGTAATTCTAGTTATTATGAATTAGTTATTATTGTTATGAAGCGAATTAAATTACAAGATAGCGAATAACATATATGTATTGTGAAACCAGCATGGTTATATACTTACCACCCACAGAGCAATGGTGCCGTAGAACGGTGGCACCGCTCCCTAAAAGTGTCATTGACAGCTAGGTTGGGTAATAATAGTTGTTGGCATTAATCGTCATCAACGTGTTTCGGAACCGTTGCCGTTCCGCTGTAAACTAGAGAACCTTTTGGTTGCATAGCAATCGTTTGCTACCATTGGTAGCAAGTTCGATCCCAAGGTATTACCGTAGGGCTAGTGAAACAGTTATAACGTTATTTCATAATTCTTATATTATTTTATATTATTATCTTTTATTAATGTGCTACTATGTCCAGTGCTGATATTTAGTATACTAAAAGAATTATGTTTGTAAATTAAACATAAATGTATTATTTTCAGTAACTTTTAATAATGTGTAATTTCAATACTTATGTTTAAGTAATCTTTGTACAATCGTACTTGCGAAACAAGTTGTTTAATTGTATAATTAATGCTGATGTTAGATGTAACACATTTACATTTTATTGTTAACACTTAACATAACTATATTGTATCTGTATTAAATGATTATAATGTAATTCATTATTTAATTAATATAATAAACATTATTAAATGTAATAAACAAACAGCATACAACATTTGCTAGTGTGGCATTGCAATTTGTATAATGGTATTTAATTTTGTGTAAATTTATAGCGACTCTAACTTTGGTTTGTTAATAAATTTTATTTTTTTTGTTTTTTTTTAAAAAGGAGGGGGTTATTGTGGCGACACATTGTATTTTGCTGAGCTAGCTCCTTCAGAGCTCTCACGGCCAACCGCTCCTAACGAAGTCAGTCGCTACCCATAGGCCACAGTATAGACCCGCGTATACACCGTGTATAGACTTACGTCATAGACCGTGTCTTTGTATTTAATTTAAGTGATATATAAAATACAAGTTTATCTGTTTTCAAGGTGTCTACTTATTGTCTAAATTTACAACCTTCTGATCTGAGGAGTAATTAACGACTACGTAGAAATCAAATAAACATCCGTTAAAGCAGCTTCTGTTGTCGTGGTGGCTACAACGTCTTTCTCCCTATCGAAGTGTTTTACCACCCAGGTTGTCTTGCCACACCCCGAAATTCCGTTTACCCATCTGATATTGGGTACCGCCCAGTGTTCCTGCATGCTGGAAGCCTCTGGAATTGACTGGGCCATTTCGAGGATCTTATCGTCCAACATGATTTTGGTGCATTCGGCGGTAACCAACATCGGGTCTTCGTCTGGTGTTATGAATTTTAATTTGCCTGAGCGCTCCGTCTCCTCCTTGTCCAGGGCCACGAATCCACTTTTCGCGCTGTAGGCTACCATATACGACCCCGTCCTTTCTCCAGCTATTACTTGAGATTTGACGTTGTCGTATACGGCTGCCCCGGCTTCCTCGAGCAAAACCCTGAGTAGACCCTCTGATTTTCTGTGGAAGGTCTGCAAGGTCTTTTTGCATTTCATGAGATTGACCTCTCTGGTTGCTCTCACGATTGCAATGTACTCGAGAAAGGCGCTCTTGACGTGGTCTGTGGCTCCAGAGTTGACTGCGAGGGTCGGTGGGCTGACTTGCCCTTTTTCGGCTCTGGTAGGTGTAGGCTTTTTCACCGGCTGTTCACGTGGAGGTTTCCTGAGAAACCTCGCCAGTGCTTCCCCCGTCTTGCGAAAGGTGTTTGCCGGCTGGTGCTAGGGAGCAGAGCATTGAGGAATGTACCGAAGGTTTCAGTACGGTTCCTCTCCCGGGCCTGGTCCTCCGGGCTGGTACTTTTGCTCTGCTCCTTAGCGGCTTTTTCGGCAGCCACCTTCTGCTGGGCCCGTTCTGCTCCGCTTTGAGTGGCCGGGTTTGTTCGGGGGCTCGTCGTGCCAGCTGTTGGGTCTTGAGGACGTCTGAGAAAACTCAACGTTTCCCCTCTGTCCTCGTAGACAACCACCTCGTGATGTTCAGAGGCTTTTAAACAGCCGAAACGGTCTACGACTTCCCCGCTCGCTCCTCTGACCGTCATCGCGTCCACACTTATGACGCGGGCGGCGAATGCCGTGTGGTTTCCTGCCTCACTGATCTTCAGAAGTAACGAGCATGCCTGGACAAATGGAGTTTCCTGTCCCCACTCGAATATTGCGACTGTTTTACCTTTGTGTCGCAATATTCGGCATCGGTGAGAGGCCACTTCCACCTAAGGCAGTGCCGCATACTTGCTGCCTTTCATGCTCGTTTGGGTGGTACTTCCGTTGATCAAGGCGGCAAGGCCTGGTGATATATGTATTCGGGCCCCAGCTCTGCTTGTTCCGATGCAGAAGCCTACACATAACTTTTCCCGTTCCCTATCCATAAACAGGGCGACGCCCCGCAGTCTGACTCCGGGAACTCCGTCTCCTCCGCACGCCAGGAAGTTTTTTTTTTTATAATTCTTTATTGGCATAAACTAAATTTCGAAGATGTGAGACCCTGCCTCCAGAGCTAGGTTTGAAAACCTGTATTTCAGGAGCCAGTGACTTCTTCCAATGATGTTACAATATAGCAAGTTTTATGCAACATGGATACATTTAGAATTTATTGGTTAAAAAATTATACAAAATAAAAAAAAGATAAAATAGATGCGTTAAAACAAATCAAAATAAAATAAAAACTAAATGAGGATAAGGTTATATTAACATTATTGTGAAACCAAAATTATATACATAAAATTGAATTAATTAAATTTAAAATCCGAATCAAATAATTGTAAATGTTGTGTGTTGATGTAAGAGGTGTGGGTGCTTAGTGTGTGTGAGATTGTGAATGTGTGGTATTGTGTGAGTGCGTGCGTGAGGATACCAATGTAATATGTCATATATATATTATTTTAGATTTGATTATAATAGCTTTTCAGTTTCAGTGTAGTCCAAAGCTAGTACCCAGATCTTAAGTTTCTTTTTCACATCACGAGTCTTGAGGGGATAAATGTTGAGGGTTTTGTTTAACTTATTATAGAGGAAAGTGGCAAGGTATACCCGCTGTCGCTTAGCAGTCACCGTACGGCAGCGAAGAGGTAAGCAGACATTTGCAATGGTGCGTTTTTTTCCAGTTGGTGGGAGATATGGCGTAATACTGTGTTGCTTGGTGACTACTTGTAGAATATAATTCTGTCTGACTGTTAATATTTCACACTTCTCATGTAACACCTTAGTGGGGAATCGAAACGGTTTGAAGGTCATGAATTTAAGTAGGGATCTCTGAGCCCTCTCAAGGTGTATCAGCAAAGTTTTGCATCCCCCACCCCATACAGCAACACAATATTCCAAAACTGACTGCGCTAGTGCATAGTATACTGTGCGCAGAAGTTTAAAATCAGCTACATATCTCAGTTTTTTAAAAGACCAAATAAGTTTCCTAACACGCGTTGTTGTTAGATTTATGTGCTGGTGCCAATCCAACCTATCATCTACTATCACACCAAGGTATTTCACATGTGAAGATTTAGTAAGCGCTGTGCAAGAGCATTCAGTAGAGGAGATTAAGTCGCACATATAAAATTTTATATCTAAATTAACCGGTTTAATTTTAGAAAAGGAGAATTGTAGATAAGTAGATTTAGCAATATTTAGCGTGAGACGATTAGATCTTAGCCTATGGCTAACCTTATGCAGTCCTATTTCAGCACTTCGTTTAACCTCATCCCAAGTCCCTCCATGAAATACTAATGCCGTATCGTCAGCATAAGTGACAATCTTACCGTTCATGAGTGGCAGCTGGCAGAGGTCATTTATGTAAATCAAGAAGAGACTCGGGCCAATAATGCTACCTTGGGGAACGCCGTAAGTGACCCAGGCATCAGAGCTAACGTTGTCTTTAATTTTGACTCTTTGAGTCCGGTCACAAAGAAAATCTCTAAAAATGCTTAGAGCAGTACCACGAATACCGATCTTCTCCAGCTTATCCACAAGTAAGGAAATCATGACATTGTCGAAAGCTTTGGCTAGGTCTAGAAATATGCCAATATATTTCTGTTTTTGATCTAGTTTTAGCGTGACGTGTTCTACTAATTGGCTTATGGCATCTTCAGTGCTTTTTCCTGACCTAAATCCAAATTGGGCATCTGACAGTATTTCATTGTGCTGCAAGTAGTTTGTGAGTCTGTTATTCAGCACCTTTTCTAATATTTTGGAAAGTGTCGTAAGAACTGAGATGGGCCTGTAGTTTCCGACATCGTCCTTTTTCCCTCCCTTGTGTACAGGAGTAATAAGAGACTTCTTGAATGCTCTTGGAAAAACCCCTTGAGTAAGGCACATTTCGATAAGTTTAGTCAGATGGGGAACAATAATGTGACGAGCTAATTTGAGAAACTTGGCGGGGATACAGTCCCACCCAGTTGCACAGTCATTCTTGAGATTTGTTATCAGCTCTTCAATTTCAGCTTCGTCTGGAGGGAGCAAAACGATTGAGTTTAAGGCGGGGGTTACGTCAAATTTATAATTATTTGGTGTTGTTATTTTATCGGCTAGTTGTTTGCCAATATTAGCAAAGTAGATGTTTATATCGTTTACAGCTCTTAGAGCACTTTTACCTGGGAGTAAAAGATGATCCCCATCTGAATTCGCTTTTGGGGTGTTAATAATAGATTTAACGGCATTCCATTTATCTCTATTGTTATTTGTATTTTCTAGTAAGGACCTTTCGTATATTCTTTTCAATTTTTTCAAAAGAGAGTTACAAAAGTTTCTATATCTTTTGAACGTCAATTCAGCAGAAGTATTTTGTGAGTTCTGTGTGTAGAGTTTATGAAGCTTATCCCTATGGCGAATACAACGCAGCAAGCCAGGGGTAATCCAGGGTTTAAGTAATCTTTTCCTGCAGGGACGTGAGGTTAATGTTGTATTTTGTGTAATTGCTTTAGAAATATGTTCGACAAAAAGAGTAGCGACATCATTTGCATCCGAGTTGCAATTAATAAACGAAAAATCAACGGTTTGCAAATGTGTGAGAGCAGCATCATAATCAAGTTTCCTGTACTCGTTGATTCGTTTGCTGTTAGGGTTTGAATAACCAAGACTTAAAAGGACAGAGACGTGGTCAGTCACTGTTGATTCTATTACAAATGCATCAGCAGTGTGGGGTGAGTTTAGCATCAAATGGTCCAGACAGTTCGCAAGCCTTGTTGGAAAGATATGTGCAGGGAGGAGCCCTAATTCAGCAGTTAGATTTAAATAGGATGCACTGTTTCTGTCATTATTATTTGATTTAGATTGTAATAGGCATGGAATTTAGGAGATGATGTTGGCTGGCTTCCGTGTCTGTACTCCCAGGAACTGAGGCCGGTGGTTCTGGCTGTTGGGTGATGTTGTTCGATGTGTCATGTGTGGTTGTTATTGTTGTGTTTTGGGTAATGGTTGCTGGTTGGATTGTGTGTGTGTGTGTGTGTGGCATTGTGGTGACTGTAGTGTATGTTGTTGGTTGTTGTTGTTGTCTCTGACTCTGTGGTAGTCGGCTTCGGGTCTGTGTATTTGCCTTTGTCTTATCTGCCGCGACTGCGACAAGGGCAACATTGCTCGCGAATGCCAGGAACGGTTTCCGAGTGGCCAGTTTCCCCATGATTGTATGGAGTGTGGACTGGCCTAGCTGGACGTCGATGTTAGTTTCCAGCTCCATTCTCTCTCGGCAAAACCGTGGGCACTCGAAGAGCAAGTGCCAGACCGTTTCTTCTGAGGCAGGATCACAGACGCATGAAGGGCTATCCTTGAGGTGAAAACTGTGGAGATACGCTGAGAATCCTCCGTGCCCTGTGAGGACTTGCACATGGAGCGGTGTGAGGTCTGTGTCTCTAAGTGTTCTTTTTGTCTCTAGGGCATTTGGGAAGAACACTTTTGTGACCGCTCCCGTGCTTGAGGATTCATACCGCGCTTGCCACTTTTTGATTGTTTGTTCCCGTATCTTCTTTCTCACGTACGATACGGGTACCTTAGAGTAGTCTGCCACCGTTTTCGTGAGGGCTGCCTCCTTGGCCAGCTCGTCCGCTCTCTCATTCCCGGAATGAAGGGTTCTGTAGTAACTACGTC
Source organism: Tholera decimalis (assembly GCA_943138885.2). Classification (NCBI taxonomy): domain Eukaryota; kingdom Metazoa; phylum Arthropoda; class Insecta; order Lepidoptera; family Noctuidae; genus Tholera; species Tholera decimalis. The sequence continues at coordinate 26,033,723 of OW964552.2, read as the reverse complement.
AAAAAACTTTGTTTTTCATAGTGTTTGTATGAAATACAAAGTTATATTTACGGTTTTAAAAATATCCTATATCTCAAAAACTGCTAACCCGATCTTGTTCATACTAATTTTCTTTGAAAGTTTACATTAAGGTCTACAGCATTATTTTTTTCAGATTTTTTACTCTATCTTTATAGAAGTTAGAGGGTGGGGAACACAGTTTTCCACTTTGGAAGCTTTATTTTAAATAATCTTAATATTTTTTCTTAAAATCGGAAAGCGGTTTACAGAATACATCTACCTACTAAGTTTCACATGTATAGTCTCAATAGTTTCGGAATAAAATGGCTGTGACATACGGACGGACGGACAGACAGACTGACAGGTAGACATGTCGAAACTATAAGGGTTCGGTTTTTTGCCATTCGGCTACGGAACCCTAAAAAGGCATACTTAACATAATACATACTTGAAAAATACAAAAATATGTTGTTGAACATAAACTAAAAATAATAATCTTAGTACACAAATAGAATATTAAACTATATTTTATGTTTACTAGGTATGGTACTGTGGTGACATTTGAATTCAGTAAAATACACACATCAAAAGTGTCTAGGGATCAACATATATTTTTGCAATAACTTTTCTCCTGATTGATATTAATTAAAATTTTCTTTAAGGATTCATCAAATAAAGTGTTTTCGTTTGTCACAGTAACGATAAACCAAGTCACCTTTGCATTAATAAAGAAATTTGCCATTTTCCTAATAAAGGGATTTTTGACATTTGAACCACTAACATTAAAGTTCGAAAAAAAGACTGAAAAAACAGTTTTCTTTAAAATTTTATTGGGTAACTTAAACAATTAATAATCCGTGTTTCTACCGCGAACACTAACAACACAAGAACATCGGTTTGGCATACTCAAAATGAGTTCATCCAAATCACGCTATGGAATGGCCGCCCATGTTCGTTGAAACAACAAAAAAAGGTCTTCTTGCGACTGGATACCCTCCATATTCGGCAGAGCTCTTCTCTGTAGCATATCCCATGCATGCTCAATCGGGTTCAAGTCTGGCGACTGAGCAGGCCAGAGCAGGACATTGATGTTAGCTGCGGCGAGAGTCTGTCTTACAACTCTTGCGGTGTGCGGTCGTGCATTATCATGCATTAACTGAAATAAGGGACCGATTTGCACTTGTAGAGGAACGATGACGTCAGATACAATCGTCTCAGCATAAATTTGAGCGTTGAGGTTGCCTCTGATCCAAATCAACTCAGTTCTTCCGCCGATCCAAATACCCGCCCATACCATGATGGTTCCACCACCATAAGGATGGACTTCCTGGCAGGATTTTAATCGCTGTTGGCGTCCAGGGGTTCTCCAGTGTCGTATACGTCTTGTATCCGGTCTCATACCAAAACGAGACTCATCAGAAAAGCACACGAAACGCCATTGTTCTTCTGCCCAATTTCTGTGTTCAAGATTTTATTTTGATATCGAATCCTACGATTGTGCATTGCTATAGGTGGTACCCGTAGCGGTCTTCGGGAATGAAGGTTCACTTCATGCAAGCGGTTTCTGTCTGTTTGGTCGCTAATTAAGTTCCCTGAAGAGTGATGAAGCCTCACGGCTAACATCATGGCGGTTATTGTTGGAGCTTTTCGAGTTAAGATTTGAATGTATCGGTCTTGTCTCCGTGGGGTGCAGCGATACCATCCTCCATGGCGCTCAGCCACGGTACCAGTGCTTCGGTAACGTGTCCAAAGTCGACTGATAACACTCTGACTTGTATTCAGAGCTAAAGCCACAGTACGTTGCCGGGAACCAGCTTCTATCATTCCCACGGCTCTGAGCATTTCTTCCCTGCTTAAATGACGTCGCCGCTCCATAATAACGTTGGTTTTAATCAGTAGTAGGGAGACAGTAGCACTAATAATGTCTTCAATGCGTTGTATGTTTTTATAGGGAAAATATTGACAGCTGATTTTCATCTTTTACTCGAATTTGATTAACAGTTCCTGTTTCAAATTATGAAATGCACCATAAAGGATCCATATAAATTTATAAAATCATAAATTTATTACAAAGCCACATCTCAATCTCAAGAAATCCGCATAAAAATGCTTGATCCCTAGACACTTTTGATGTGTATATATAATTTTGCTCTCATTTAGCTATAGAAGTTTCTGTGCAGGTAAATTTCATTATTTATTATTCGAGCCGGACTGTCCGTTTGGGAATTACCTTTTGGTTTATCATCATTTGTTTAAGAAGTTTCAGCATCATAACTATCATTATCACTGCCTGAAGGAAGAATTGCGAGAGTAAATAAACAATAATAGCATGATAAAAAAGCCAGGCAAGTACGTGTTGGGCCACGCGCAGTATAGGATCCCGTAGTTTACTACGACGCCAAGTGCGACCCCGGATTAGCTGACCGAGAGTTCCGTACAAGTCTGTTTTACACAAACATGAACCTAAGTCTGATAGTTTTCCTTTGTTAGATGTAGGTACTACTGCTGTGACATTTGAATTCCTACCTAAAACCACTTCGTTGGTATGGGGGGGGGGGGGGCACTTAACTCTAATGAAAATTATTGCTTTAAAGCTTAATATTTCGCAAACAGATCACCGAATCGAAAATTAGCCTTTATTTTTGAACGACCTATCCAAAGATACCTCATACTATGGGGTAGATCATCCCCTCTTTACGTGCAGGCCTAAAAAATGATTTTTCATGATTTTATTTAACCACCTTGTAGGCCTGATTATTATGTATATCCTTACCAAATTGCAGCGTTCTAGTACCTAGTAGTAAAAAGGTGTGGGAGCAGTTCCCTGTATTAAGTTTCTAACATGTTAAATTTGTCATTTGCAATGATTCAATTAGCGCAACTTAGGCCAAACTAGTTAAGTCTCCAGTATTTAGGCAAAACTAGATTATCCTCGGCTAAACTAGTGTATTTAGACACATGTAGGATATACGGATTTGGCCTAAGACAGACTAGTTTAGGTTGAATCTGGTTTTGGCAGGTAACATACATACATAGTCGTATATACGCATTTCACCCGTGTGTATAAGTAGCGGCACGAAACTTTAGTGGTGACCGTTAGTGCGCAGAAGTAAAAATTAAGGTACCTGAGGGGGGCTAGTGGGATGAAGGGCGGGCGTGCGTAGCGCCGATTGGCTCTCCAGCCGCATTATGTTCCCCGCGCCGATACGACGCTCCGCGCACATCCCGTGTACAGTCGCGTCATTAATTGTATTGTTATTGCTGTTAATTTTTGTTGTTGTTTTTTTGTTAAGTTTGAATTTGTTTGTTAAATTTAGTTTTTTAGTTTGTGACTTTAAAGTGAATATACCTAGAAGAAATACTGTTTTGAAAAGACAGGCAAGGAAAATGGTTTATGACGTGAATTGCTTTTTAAAAAGGGAATCTAATGAATTAATTGATTCTTTGAAACAAATTAAAAGTGAGATTGACGAAGCCACAAATACTTTACTCATTCATTCGGACAGCATCACTGTAAATTTGAGAATGGTTCTCTGTAGATTCAGATTCACTGCAGATTCTCTGATTCAGATTAGACTTAAATCTAAAATAAAAAATTTCAATTTAACAAATAATGTTTTTATTTTTATACTCCCCACAAAACTTGTTAAAAATTATATCTTAGGTACCTACTATAAATCCTTGGACATTGGCATTGGAGATAAACTGTTTATTAAAGTATAGGTAATATTATTTGCATGCGCGACAGTACTCATGCGCAGCTATCCTCTTCATTTCGTTCAGCGCTAGATCTACTATTTGACATTACATTAAAATAATGTCATTAACGTTATTTAGCTAATAATTGTATTGCGTGCGCGACAGTACCCATGCGCAGCAATCCCCTCCGCGTATCGTTCAGCGCTAGACTTACGTGCCGCTACTTATATCAGGGGTGGTCCGCTAGTGCGATACCTAAATTAAATCTGTGTCATGTACAGGATAAATTAAAAAAAAAATGGGTGTCATTCGTCCTGTCACATACTCTAAAACTAAGTCGGCAAGCCGATATTACGATGACGTTTCTGCTGTTATTGTACTTGAGTATACTTTGACATTTTAATAATATCCTTTAGTTAATAACTTGATGAGTATCAAAATATAATTAATATAATAATTCTTTATTGGCATAAAATAAATTACAAAGATGTGAGACCCTGCCTCCAGAGCTAGGTTTGAAAACCTGTATTTCAGGAGCCAGTGACTTCTTCCAATTATGTTACAATATAGCAAGTTTTATGCAACATGGATACATTTAGAATTTAGTGGTTAAAAATTATACAAAATAAAAAAGATAAAATAGATGCATTAAAACAAATCAAAATAAAATAAAAATTAATGGGGATTAGGGACCAACATTATGTACATAAAATTGAATTAATTAAATTAAATTTAAAATCCGAATAAAATAATTATAAATGTTATGTGTTGAAGTAAGAGGTGTGGGTGTTAGTGTGTGTGAGATTGTGAATGTGTGGTATTGTGTGAGTGCGTGCGTGAGGATACCAATGTAATATGTCATATTATATTATTTTAGATTTGATTGTAATAGCTTTTCAGTTTCAGTGTAGTTCAAAGCTAGTAGCCAGATCTTAAGTTTCTTTTTCACATCACGAGTCTTAAGGGGATAAATGTTGAGGGTTTTGTTTAACTTATTGTAGAGGAAAGAGGCAATACCCGCTGTCGCTTAGCAGACACCGTACGGCAGCGACGAGGTAAGCAGACATTTGCAACGGTGCGTTTTTTTTTTTCAGTTGGTGGGAGATATGGCGTAATACTGTGTTGCTTGGTGACTACTTGTAGAATATAATTCTGTCTGACTGTTAATATTTCACACTTCTCATGTAACACCTTAGTGGGGAATCGAAACGGTTTGAAGGTCATGACTTTAAGTAGGGATCTTTGAGCTGAGCCCTCTCAAGGTGTATCAGCAAAGTTTTGCAACCCCCACCCCATACAGCAACACAATATTCCAAAACATTTGTGCAAATTTTTGTGATGCTATGATTCCAGGTACATTTCAGGAGGCGATGCAATGTGATGAGGCTAATCAATGGAAAGAAGCAATGGACCGTGAGATGAGCAGCCTTGTTAAAAACAATACAAGGGAATTTGTGAGTAGACCAGAGGGCAAAGAGATTTTAGATGTGATGTGGGTTTAAAAAAGGAAACCAGGTAACATTTTTGAATCATAATCATAATAAACATAATCATTTATTCATGTGACTCTTGGTAGTTTACAGAATGTCAGTTATAATAAAAAGTGCTCAAAAGTCTACCCATAGGGCTTACATAGATAATTGACAGTTTTAAATTAACAATAAATAATTACTCAAGTCATAATAGTCAAAATAAGATTATTGAATACAATATTAAATTACTAAAATTACAATTATAAATATCAATACTTGAAACATAGTCAAAAATACCATTTCAGATCACAATTTAAACAAGTCATTATTATTATTTTATAAAATGTCAAAGAAAGATAGAATTCAAAAAAAGTATGATTACAGCCGTATTTTCTCATTCAGGAACTCCGAAACATAATAAGATTTGCTTATCAGATTTTTTTTTAACTGTTGTTTAAATAAATGTATGTTTAATGTTTTAATGCTATCTGGTATATGGTCATAAATAATTAGTGCCATGCAAAAAACACTATTTCTCATTAAAGCTGTTTTAGACTGCCTAGAGCACAACATGTGGATATGTCGTCGACTGCGGTTATTTCTGTCGGACAACGTGGGGAATAAATTTGGATTAGTTTTTACAAATGCTGCAACTTCAAAAATGTACAAAGAGGGTAATGTCAGTATTTTACATTTTATAAAGAAAGGTTTACTTGTTTCTGTGCTTTTAAACCAAACATTGCTCTGATGCACTTTTTCTGGGCTTTAAATATAAGTTCCCTATTTGTGGAGTTTCCCCAAAAAATAACACCATATCGTAGAATTGAACCAGCCATACCATGATAAGCCGTAACAATTGCATCTGTTCCTATGACTGGTGCTAGTTTATATAAAGCATAGGCCGACTTACTGAGCCTCTTCGCCAAGTCTATCGTATGTGTTTTCCAGTCTAGTCGTTGATCTATTGTTAAGCCTAGAAATTTAGAAGTGCTTACTTGATTAATTTTTTTATCGTTGTACTGAATTGATAATGGTATATTTTTGCGTTGGTCAAATGTCATTAATTTAGTTTTTTCAATATTTATCTTAAGATTATTGTTATTAAGCCATGTTATAATTGTGTGTATAGTATTAGTAATGTCAGAATCATACAGTTGTTTGTCTTTACAGTCAATGGTAACCGTGCTATCGTCAGCAAATAATGTCATATGGTGTTTTGTAACTTTTGGTAGGTTATTTATGTATAATAAAAATAAAGGGGGGCCGAGCACACTCCCTTGTGGTACACCGTATGTGACTTTTCTATCACGTGAATGATAAGCCCTTTCATGCTTTGTTTCAGGATCTATCTGTGATATTTCTACATATTGTTTTCGATTTTTAAAATAAGACTTTGTAAGCTGTAATATATTTCCTCTTAAAGCTTAAAGCTCGTTTAGTAGTTAGAGGTTTTCAGCAAAAAGATAATATTGATGATACATACTCACCTGTTGCCAAAATGCAAACATTAAAATTGTTGTTATCTTATTCTTGTCAGTTCAGCTTTCTCATTCATCAGATGGATGTGGAAACAGCCTTTTTGAATGGTAAAGTAGTATCAGAAGTTTATGTAAAACAACCACAAGGTTATAATGATGTTTCTAATAAAGTTTATAAACTAAATAAAGCTTTGTACGGATTAACAGAAAGCCCTTTTTTTTTAACTTGGTAAAATTATCAAATAAGTCCTCCCACCCCGGGCAGGGCGGGAGGGACTGTCAGACTTTTACTGACTAAAATCCACGGTGTTCCTTCAATAACCCTTTACGTACCGGGGTCACTGTAATGGGATAAATCCCACGACCCCGGCAGGCTTCGGCCCTCTACAGGGGGGGCCTCGTCATGTTGCTGACGCTCTTTGAGGCGCGCGTGGAACACAACGCGCCGTCGACCCGGGCATGGTCCATGGTCGGACAGCGAGTTGCCCTTTACTCGCTGTCCGCATGCCCGCGCCTACGGTTGCCGGAGATCGTCGGCCGACGTCCGACGCCGTGGGCGTCTACCACTGCGGCTGGGCCGGAGGGAGGACGCCATCCTCTCCCTCACGCGGTCCGCCTCCTCCTTCGGAAGCATGACTGCTGCGCAGAAGGAGGCGACCGCTTCCCACTCCCTCTCGCCCCGCAGCATGGCCTCGACCAATGCCGGGCGCGAGAAGTCTCCGCCTATCCCCGCCGTGAGGACACGTCGGTGCTCTGCCCAAGCGGGGCAGTCTTGCACCGTGTGCTCTACCGTGTCCTCAGGGTGACCCTCGCAGTGGTGACACCCAGGCGTTTCCTCCTTTCCCATCAGACACAGGTACCTCCCGAAACTTCCGTGTCCGGTGAGGACCTGCGTCATGCGGTAGGTCAGGACGCCGTGACGCCGACCTAGCCACTCCTCAAAGAGGGGTCTTACCGCCGCCCTAGAGCTTGGTATGAATGTTTTAACGATTTTATTAAGAATCTTGGTTTTTATAGAAGCAAGTACGATTATTGTCTTTATGTAAAAAGAAAGAGCAATGTAACAGTTTATTTTCTTTTATTTGTTGACGATTTATTAATTTGTTGTAGAGATTATTGATAATATAAAGAAACAATTGCATAATAAATTTAAAATGAAGGATTTAAATAAAGTAAAAAGCTATATTGGTATTGATATTGAATATGATTAAGAAACTCTACAAATGTCTTAACATTGTGTCAGGAAAATTACATAGAGTCTTTAGCGGAAAAATATAATATTAAAAATGCTAAACTGTATAAGACACCTATGGAACCTAACTTGAAACTAAGTAAATGTGATGTAAATGAAGATGTTAAATATAGAAACTAGATAGATGCACTCTTGTATATCAGTCATGGTACTAGACCAGACATATCATACAGTGTGAATTATTTAAGTAAATTTCAGAATTGTTACGATGAAACACATTTTAAATATGCTCTGAGAGTTCTAAAGTATTTGTATCTAACAAAAGATTTAAAACTAACTTACCAACAGAGTCTTAATACTGATAATATTGTAAATTGCTATGTAGTTGCCGATTGGGCAGGAGATAGTACAGATAGGAAATCAACTACAGGTTTTGTTATTGAATTGTTTGGAAATCCAATTTATTGGAAATATAGAAAACAAACTTGTGTAACTAAATCATCTACCTTTGCAGAATATGTTGCATTATATGAGGCTGTAACTGAGATAAATTTCTTAAAAAATGTAATTAGTGATATGTTCATTAAAATATGTAAACCTATTAAGATTTATGAAGATAATTCAGGAGCACTTGCTATAGCAAAATACGGAAATTTTACTAAAAATTCTAAATATATAGAAGTACAGTATTATTATGTACATGAAAACTATAAAAATAAAGTTATTGTAATTGTAAAGATAAACTCAGATTCAAATGTTGCAGATATACTTACCAAATCTCTGGGTAAATTAAAATTTCTTAAGTTTAGAGAAATGATGAAACTTAATTACATATGTAAAACTTAAATGAATAAGAAAGTTAAGTTAGTAGATACATAAGAAAGTTAATTAATAAATAAGAATTTTAAGTTAATAGGTGAATAAGAAAGAATGTCTTAAGTTTGTTTTAATTTTTCTTGAGAAAGAAAAGTTTTTTGTTTGTTTTTATTTTGTTAATATTAAAGTTAAACAATTTAACAGAACTGTTTTAAAGGAAAGAGTGTGCAAGCTAGGTAGGTACTAGTATACTTAAGTGAATAAATATTATAGAAGTTCTATGAATAAGTACATATTATGTTTAAGTAAAAGATAATTGTAATTGATGTTGCCTAGTAAGAATTTTTTAAAGTAATTAGATGTAAAATAAAAATATAAATGTAAGGAGGCGTGTTAAAGTATTAGTGTGTTATTACACTGGTATACATTAGGGTGTCCCGTTCATGTATGGGGAAAAAAATGAGCTACGGCTACGCAAGAGGTATCAAAAGTTGCGTTATGACACATATATTACGATTATTATAAAATTTAATTAGATATCCGGCATCTTGAGGCCTCTACCAGTCCTTGAAGTTTTTCAAATTTGCTATTTTTAGGGGTTCCTAATATAAACTTTAAATCATACAAAAATAACATTTAAATGGTTTTTATTAAATTTAAGGGTACAACAATGAGTTAAAGCAAGGTTTAAAATAGTTGAAAGACAAAATAATCAATGGCAACTTTAAAAACGGAACTGGTTTTTGTGACCAAAATTAGGCATTTCTGAGCGAGATTTTAATCTGTTCCTAATAAAACCATCCCGAGCTGTAGCGTCCGTGACGCTTTGAGAAGCCTCCGTCACTAGTTTTACACATCTTTCCACTGACTGTGTGTGGCAGGGAAAGTCAATAATGTCGAGGATGTGTTCTTTAGCCTTAATTCTAAGTTCATCGTTGGAGACGTGTCGCAAAATTGGTGGAGCTGATATTTCTCACTCTTGCCAAAATATTATATCGGTGTAGTCTCGCGCACAGAAGTTAAGCTTTGGTGCTTTAAATACCCTGCGAGAGTTGCTCTTTTCTGCTTCTCTGGCCTTTAATATTTTGCGAGATGCAAGCTCTCGAATATGCTCTCTATCGTCGAATAACATGGCAATAAGCAAGTTTTCTGGGTGCGCAAAAAAAGCCTTTCTTTCGATCACCGAATTTACAATAGATCTCTATCAGGCAAAAATCGAGAGTATATAACCATTTGAAAAATATGCTTGGCTCCATCTTTAAATGATGAGTTTTGCTTGATTAGGAACCAAACAGGAGCGTAAACTTTGACCACGTAGTTCACAAGCAGCTGCAAATTATTTGACGGCGAAACAGTACTTACGTAAAGTCTGAGTATGCGATTGGCAGTAGTGAGCCATCTCGAATGCGCCATTTTTCCAGGTTGGCGGTTCGCTAGCTCAAGGGAACAGGAACCAGCCATCACAGCATGACACATTTCGTACAGATACTTTTGATCCGTGCTTAGTTCCTTCACAATATTATCAGGTAATACTAGCAAATTGCCAGACACTGCACAAAAAGACGCTAGAGGTTTACTTTCACAAGAAGCCAGCTGTTTTCCAATAGGTCCTGAATATTCTTTTGGCCCAGATGTGTTATCATCCAGAGACATGAACAAATGACGAAGCGGTAATTCATTCGCGTGAAGCATACAAACACACCATTGCAACGGTCTCTTTAAATAGTTTTCCAGGTATTGAATGACACCTCCCTTCCAACCTGTATTCGTAGCAGTACCATCGCACCCCACACAGATCACCTCTTCCAAGTTCAACCCTTGATTTTCTAACAAAGATATGATAGAAGAGACGATCCCTTTGGCAGTGCCACGACTTGGCGTCATATGTCCCAAATAAATAGATCCCGGTTCTGTGAGAACTGAAATGTGTTCTTGCAAGACTTCTCTGCGGTGGTACCGATCGCCTATTTTCTCGTTTATGAGTGTTTTGTCCTTTCGTCCATCAAAGTAGATACTTTTTATTACAATCGTATCAATGTCTTTGCTGGCCTTGGTCCGTGCTTTTGAAACAGCTCTATGAATTTTATTCTTATCAATAACAAGACTTAGATCTTCGGAAGATACCAATCCTACGTCAGCTAAGACCGCCGAAGCGACCGCAGCCGCAGATCACGTTGATAGTCCATACCGATCACATACCTTAGCTACTGTTGGCAGCGCCAGAGTGTTCCGATTCAACGAAGTAGATGGTGTCTCATTTACAGGCACGTCACTATTCGCAGAAAGCTCTGTTACAGGCGACTGCGGTCGAGGCGGCAACTCGCGCACCGGAACAGGATTGGTTTTTAGTGATGCACTGGGAAAACATGCGTGTTCTGACTCTTTCCGATTCAAATTTTCTTGTCTCTGATGTTTCTTTAAAAGTCTTGCTGTTTCTTTTGTGTCTATACCGCTTATTGCCATTTTTCTATCACTTCTTTGATCCAGTAAAAAGTCTCTTTCAGATATAGGAACTTTCTTAGGTTTTATGCAGGAACAAATGTCAAACGAAGTGCACTTACAAGCAGCAATATCGAAGAGCTTGTTCGACGATTCCAAAAAGCACTTCACTTTGCTTTCGTAACTATCATTTCTTTTATTTTTGGGATATCTTATCAATGACAGGTATTTGTCGAAATATGATTTCAGCAATTGGGTAACACGTACGTTGGAAACGATAGGAATCGAAGCTTTGGTCCAAATCGTATCAAGTTTTCCAGAAACGATTGAAAAAACTTCTGTGTTAGAAGGATCTTTCCCATTCTTCTGTAGTTTTAGTTCATTTTTAGTAAACAAAATGAATTTGATAACGTCACTTATCACTGGTAACTGGTGATCGTCAAGTTCTTTATATGATCCCAAAATAGCACAAGTAGTCTCACTTCGTCTTGAACCCATTATTATATATAACAAAAACACGTATTTTATCACAAGGAAGTGCAGAGCGACACCTTACAGCAATAAAACCACAATAGAAATGAGACGAACTGCCTCACAGTAGAAGTAGAGAATTTAAGAAAAACAAGTCAAAACATGAATTTTGCGAGTTTGTTCCAAACCAATTCCTAACAGAAAAAATCCTGTCGTTGCCTGCAAATCATAACTTAGGTGTAATTTAATACGAAATTATTAATAATTATAATTTACATATACCTACTCACCTTAAATATTTGTATGCCATTGTATAAATATGGCAAACATGACGACCTGTGTAAACTATGCCTTAACAACTTGCATGCTTTTCTTTTGTGTGTATACTCATGTTTGGACAAATAAAATGATCTTATCTTATCTTATCTTATCTTATCGGCACTTTTTGTGCTGATAAAGTGCCAGGCGGGCGGAGAATCCGATCCCACTTCTCATTTATAAATCCAGTTGGAACCGTTATGTCTAAGTTTTAATCGGTCATTACCTAATACAGTGACGCTTTTATAAGGCCCCTTAAATTTATTATCTAACTTAGTCTTTCTTCGTATTTTACAAAAAACACATTCAAAACCTACTGCAAAAGGTTTAATCCGAGCTTTTACCTCATTAAACTGTACAGTATCAGCGTTAGTCACTTTTATTGTTTATTTTTTTCTGAAGCGGGTGAGCGAGCCGTTTCAATGTTAATTACGGTTGTTCAGAGAAACTCGGAGTTATTCTTCTTAGTAATAGACTGCGCAAAGTAATATATGTCTTTAAAACACTGAGCCATGTTGCAGACGAAAGACTGAAAAAAATTTTATATTTTGCTCTCGTTCAACCACTACTAACATATTGCATAACATCATGGGGTGGTGCCCCAAAATGCACAATCTTGATACTGGAAAGAGCACAGAGAGCTGTTCTAAAGGTTTCTTCATACCTACCTTTTTGATATCCCACTGAACTACTATACAAAGAGACCAAAGTTCTGACTGTACGTCAGCTATTTGTTTTTCATACGATTCTAAAACAGCATGGACTTCTAACCTATAACCCCACACTGCTACGTGGGGGAAGACGGTTTGAACCCGTAGACCGTTGTCAAAATAGGCTCTACTCGATGTTCTCGAAGCGCTTCTTTTGCTATTTAGGACGATATCTATATAATAAAATCAACAAGACACTTTTTGTTTATAATCTCACCAATACCAATTGCAAAACTAAGTTGAAGGGTTGGCTCCTGGAATTGAACTACGATGATACAGAGAAACTACTTGCTGCCCCAGTTTAACTAGCTTATAAATTAACACCGGTACTACATATTCCATGCTACACTTATATCAGTTTATACCAAGTTTATACACACACTATTACCTACACACACACAACACACTCAACTATATACACATACATATTCATATACATGCACACATAGTTACTATACTATATATAATTATATTTTTTAAACTGAAGAAGACTGCTTGTGCGAAGGCCGCATTAGAAGTAATTCATATTTAAAGGTACTGTCAACGTGATCCCGAATAAGCAAAGGGCGAGCTAATCGATCCTTCAAAGCCTCCTGAACTCCCCTCATTAATATGGAGTGGGAGGCATCTTAGCCAGCAACGTGGCTGCGTGGCCTCGAAAAAAATGAGTCAGCGCCTTGATCAAATCGACACCTTTCAAACTCTCCCAATGACGGCGTCCGACAGCCGACACCAACCTTCCATGTTTGAATTGGGGTCGTAGTAAACAGCACTAACGCCGCGAAAAGTGATGCATTGGACCGGGGCAGCAGAGCATCAGTTAATTTTTAAAGAAATGCTTTTAAACTACTGGAGGGCAACGGAACATTCTCCGGCACTTTTTGTGCTGATAAAGTGCCAGGCGGGCGGAGAATCCGATCCCACTTCTGATGTCGGATTTTGGCCGAGACATCAGAAGTAATACTCAGATATGGCAATACATGGATTTATTTCAATCAAACAATCTATCTAGAAATTATAGCAATTAATTAAAGTAATTTAAACAACTAATAATAGCAGTGCGGGCGGGCAATGTCAGAGACATTGTTCCACATTCAATAACTGGGCAGTACTAACTGTCAGGGACAGTGTTCCGTGCACCCACTGCAATAAGGATCGTACTAAATGTCAGAGAGATTTTTCTACATCCAATAACCGGGCAGTACTGACTGTCGAGAGACAGTGGTCCGTGCACCGAGACGCATCCGTTAGAAATGCGTGCTGATTCTACGGCGCAGCGCAGCCCCTTTTATGCGCTATAGGCAAGGTGGGGGCGATGACGCCCGGTGCACGTGCCACCAGCGCATAATAATGCTGTCTCTTTCTTGCACTACTTCCGTCATATACATCCATCCAGCCTCAAAAACTTTCGCATTTATAATATTAGTATGATAAGATAGATAGATAGATATACTCTTTATTGTACACAGAATTAAATGAGGACTCAAAAACTACAAAAAGTGTTACAATGGACAGTCTTATCGCTAAAAGATTTCATAATACAACATTCGTGCCCAAAATGTTTGCTATACCTAATTATTGGATTTCATATTTGCCTTACACATACCCAATGAAAATTCCAGAGCGAGACGGATTTAATGAAAAGTTTTCATTGTTACCTAACGCACCTAGACTCTTTTTCATGGGTTACATAAATCCAAATTCAAATTTCATTTATTCTTTCCACTTGACTTATTATCCTGTTGACCAACGGTGGGGTCACCACACGAGTCACTTCACCCAGTTAATAATAAAGTCATACATTTATCATTGTCAGATTATTGTGAGCTCCATCACGGTAATACTCATATCTGTTGGAATCTTGATAAAAATAAATTCTACCTTATTGACAACGGCACACATTTCATTTTCGGATGATTGACGAACGACTGCTGTATAAATTGACGCAATTTTGTCGAATAAAGTGGATTTCAGTCTAGACAGTTAAGTACTGAGTGCAAATATCTATAGAACTAATTTTTAGCTCGCTATTCGTTATAGAAAATTATCAACTACATACTTATGCTGAAAAAAGTAAAGCGTTTTTAAGATATTTTTTGTTTTTTTTTTAGTATCTATGTTTGAATATTCGCTTAAAGTAAGGTGTGTTGCTGTAAGCCTAAAAATATTCATGGTTACACCTGCGGTAGTTGCATGCGGTGTTGTGACATGTATCTATTCAGAATCATTACAATGGCTCTAAAAAGTATAAATTTTTGATTGTCCCATTGATAAATGATAAATGAACTTTATTTTGCAAATTGTTTATTAAATAAGACTTTTATACGTCATTTTTTTCGTAAATGTTAACTAGATGAGGCCATTTTGTAGTACTGCCACCTCCTCTTATCCACGTACACTTACCATGTTCGACGCACTCACTGTACATTAAGATCTGATAATATTTACGTTTATGTAAGAAGACAGAGGACAAGATAATTTAATTTCGAACAATATGCTGTATTAAATAATTCAAATAAATTATTTAATCGAAATTGAGCGACAAGTACTTTGCCTTGTCCGATTTGCAAGTCAAATATATTACAAGTAGTAAGGTAGGTACGCATTTTGAAATTAATTTATAGCAAATTTTCTTCATTTACTATATGTATTCAAAATATTAGAAACTGTCGCAGATCTTTTTTTTTTATCGTGGTAAAATTATCAAATAAGTCCTCCCACCCCGGGCAGGGCCGGAGGGACTGTCAGACTTTTACTGACTAAAATCCACGGTGTTCCTTCAGTAACCCTTTACGTTCCGGGGTCACGGTAATGGGATAAGTCCCACGACCCCGGCAGGCTTCGGCCCTCTACAGGGGGGGCCTCGTCATATTGCTGACGCTCTTTGAGGCGCGCGTGGAACACAACGCGCCGTCGACCCGGGCATGGTCCATGGTCGGACAGCGAGTTACTAAGTACAGTTTAATTAAACTGACAAATATGTCAAAAGTTAACAGGCAAAATCGTAACATATTTATCAAGTAAAAACGCGTTTAATAAACTCGACATATTATGTCACAAAACCACATCAAAATATTTCTGACAATTGTCGGAATGTCGTGACATTTATGTCGACTTTTGACATATTTGTAAGTAATTTTGTTTTATGAAGATATATGAGGATAAAATAGAAACAAAGTAACAGAATGAATTACTAGTGCAGCTACGATGGTTGGTTTTGAGATTTTTAAACGACATCATCCGACGAGCCCTTGTCACCGTCGGCGTTCCAACCATATTGGAACCCAATGGCTTGGTGCGTGACGATGGCAAATGACCGGACCGCATGGCTTTGTTTCCTTGGAACACTAAAGGCCTTTTTTGGCCAGGCCTTTAGTGTGGGACGCAACTTTTGTCAATACTCTCGCGCCATCCCATCCCAGTTCATCTCATGTTGTGCTGGCGCTCCTGCTGCGGCTGCGGAATACCTCAAGTGACGTAAATACAGTAGGTAATCTTAGTGATAACTATATTTACGAGCCGTTTGGGGTCGATACTCTTGGACCGTAGGGCCCGTGTGCTCACAGCCTTTTTATAGAAATTTCGTATAGGCTCGTTGACGCTTCCCTTGACCCAAGGACTGGCTATTTTCAGACCAAAGGCTTTTCCAAACAACGAGGCAATACCACCAGTCTCTACATACCAGCCGACAGCGTTTAAGATGTTTTTTTTTTATGCTTAATTCTAGTTTGCTTTTATTTTAGTTTTGCATAATTGTTATAAATAAATTATTTACATACACCTTCAAAATTCAAAATATAATTTCGCGACAGAGGGTAACGCTACTGTCAGAATTGTCTGACAATTCTACAAATATGGCAATATACCAACACAATTTTCTATTTAATAAAGTAGTTTTGACAAGTTTTTTACGACAAATTGTCGCTTAAAAAGTTTTATTAAACAGAAAAATGTCGGATTGTCGCGACCGTGACAATTTTGTCGAACAATTGTCACTTTTTGACATATGTCAGACCTGTCGGATTGTCAGCTTTATTTAACAGAGCGCTGCTGGAATGTGTTTATGGTATAAGCAGTATCTTTCTGCTGTTTTGGCTATACCATGAGGCTCAAAAACAAACAAAAAGTGAGATACTTTTCGTTTTTTTCCATGTGTATTCATGTGTCACTACTGGGTGCCAACTGGGTGTCTTTCACCCAGCAAATGCTGTGTTGGTAACGCTTTCGGTGCGGACATGGTCAGCGAAATTTTTGCTATTTATAATGTTTTTAATTCTATTTTTAAAAATCTATTTATAGTATTTTTATAATGTTTGTGTTCTGTATTGTATGTTGTTGTGTGTAATTAGAAATTAATTCATTTATTATTTATTCATACCGAAATCGTACTACAATTGCTTTTCCTGATCAGGTATGAGGTCTAGTAGAATAAGTTAAGTCTTAAATTTATCTCTTAATTTCAAAACTCAAAGTAATTTCAATGTTATTATACGTCGTTTTCATGTTCAGTCTACTTGGCGGCGCTCGACTCTGCAGAGAAGATGTATTCGAATTGTTATTTGACAGGATACTCTAGGCACATCAACTCTAGCAGACATAGGTACAATTTCGCAATTACTACTCGTTCAGACGTAGATAGCATTTCTACGAAGCCTACATTGGAAACTCGAATCTCCTGGGAACGGCTGTTCGAAGGCTATATCAAGAACCCTGACTATGGAATTCACGACACATTAAAATCGAGAATTACTGCCTTAAATTCGTACTGTTGATGTCACGATGGTCCGCAACTGATTTTACATATTTTTAGTTCGGTGTAGACGTGGTTTGTGTTGTATGTGTAGGTATTTGATTTATTAGATTTAGTAAGCGGCTAAAGGAACATATTTTCGTTTTATTTACAATGTGAGTCAAATACTAAGCTTGTATCAGGAATAATGTAACTCTATTACCTATCGGTACGTAAACGATGGTATAACATTTTAGATGTGAATAAACAAAACAGGTAAGTAAAAAAAAAACAGGTAAGTAATTCGACCACATCATCACTTACCATCAGGTGAGATGGTGGTCAAACGCGAACCTATTATCAATAAAAAAATAATTAACAAAAAAAAGTATTTAAGATTTTGTATTACCTATGTTTTCCACATCATTCTTCAAAAACTTTTCATATGTCGCGAGCATTGACATATATATTACTTCGTAAGGACTGGGCGGATCGCATGTTATAATGACGCCTTGGTCCCAAAGTGGTCTAACCTTTATCGAATTGAACTAGAACGCGATCGGCTATCTTCGGGAGGGGTCGTCAGTTTTACAAGCAAAAATGCCAAATTGTGTCGTGAAGGGTTGCGTGAACTACGACGTAAAGCACAATAAAAAAATATAACATTTCATATCACCGGTAAGTTAAAAATATGTCATTAAATCCACTTCTAACATTATTTAAAACAATTTTCTTTCTTGTTTGTCTCAACCTTAGCATAGACAACGCGAATCCGTGTAAAAGTGCGACATAACTTTGCAGCGGCGCGCGTTGCAGCCGATGAAATAAAAAGATTTAATAATATTACTATAAGATTAAATTATGTACAAAATTTATTTTTATTGTTTATTAAAAGCAAATTAAAATGTATTTTTATGTATAACAAATATAAAATTCAGAAACTTTTTTTTTTTTTTTGTTTTGTTTTATTTCTTTGTACCTCGAAAAATACCACACCCCGCTCCACAGAAATCAAAAATATAGGAGAAGTGGTAAGGGGGCGTATCTGTGTCCGCGCGACATGGCCACAGGGCTCATGTCACAGGCAAGTGGCCGTCTCTGCGAACTAGTGCGCTTTCTACGGCGATCGTGATAACATATATGAATGCCGAGTTGTTCTGTGGTATCTTGTAAAAACCGAAGCCAAAATCAAAACTATGTGAATCATGGAATCACTTACCACTTACTTACTTATTTACTTATTTGTCTTTAAAATCATGAAAAACTTTTGTAGGTGATACTTCGAAATTGGTACCATTTGTCACCTAGTCAGGATCTGATGATGGGATCCTGGAGAAATCGAGGGAACTCTTCAAATATTATAGGCACACCTATGGCGTTTTGGGTATTTCTTATAGTAACTTGTGCAGTTGCTCTCAAAAAGTACCATTTCGGGAAGTGGAACTGATGATGAAGACCACAGATGGTCGCCGAAACTACTCAATAATAAGTATTTCGTGGATTGCGATTCGATAACTTGAATATGGATATTAAGCACTTTATACTCGTCACAATGCATATGGTGAAGTGAAGCTGATGGTGAACTACCAGGAGAACTCCTCAACAAATAACAGCCCAACATTGGGAAAAGCAATGTTTTGTAAATGAATATAAGTAGTTGACATTTAGGCTCTTGTAACTAGGTAAATTAAAAATCTACCAACTAAAAAGAGTGAAATAAAAACTTTTTACCAAAAAATTAAACCGACTCCCAAAAAACACTGCAAAGTGAAAAATAACTTTAATTTCGGAAGTCAGTGCCAAAAACGAAAATAGAAAACTAAAGACACCGACTACTGAAATTAAAGTTATTTTTCACTTTGCAGTGTTTTTTGGGAGTCTGTTTAATTTTTTGTTAAAAAGTTTTTTATAACATACGGAAACCTCTAAGAAAATATGTTTAACTTTTATTTTACATGAGATGACAGAAATAAAAATACGTTGAAATGTCAAGTGTACAAAAAATAAAAAACATAAACAATTTATTTTACGCCCGCAGCATGCGTAAGGAGTTCCGACGTCGCTGTCGCTACAATAGTTTATTTTTCAATCTGTGAACCGTTTTAGCCCGGTGTAAATAATGTTTTTTTACTTATTTTGTTTTTTTTTACACAGTAGTAGAGAAATGCGTAACCAATATTCGTAAAGTAAGTTACTTTAATTTTAGGTTAATAATCGGTGGTGTTTTTCGGTTTAGAATTATCGTATGTTATGCCTTATCCTATGTTGCTGTTTCTTTATTTTTTTATGGTTTTTGTATTTTACTTCCGTTGAAGCTTCGAATGCGTTATAATAATCGGCATGGTTCAGATAATATATTTGTGAATTTAGCTTAAAATAAGTCAATATATTCATGCTATTTATTTGTCAGGCATGGATGTGTGTTTGTTTTCATATATTTAACAATTTCTCTACTAACTAGGATTTTTATTATAACAAAATCCTATTATAACCTACTAAACTATTACCTGCGGGGTAATTGCGTAACACACTTACAGTAGGAATCGGTTTCATTATGCTAAATCAACAACACTCACTGTGGTATTTACGTTGTTGAGCAGACCAATATTTCGAACATATGTAGCAATGGATTATCAATATACGTCAAAATCATTCAGATCTTGATTTATAGTGTGTTACGTAATTATTGCGATACTTATTATATGGTGACGTTTAGAATTAGCTTAGGATGTATGTAAATGATAAATAAGTGGTTTTCGTACTTTTCAGCTTCCCAAAAGATGGTAATATAAAAAAGGAATGGATTGATGCCAAAGGCATGACACCTAACTGGTACCCTACAAAAAATAGCACCATAAATGCTCGGTTCACTTCAGCGCAGAAATGTTCCAGCCTGAATGGACAATTCCAAAATTAAGAGTACAACTGATTTTTGCAGAAGTGGGTTAAATTTTATGTTATTACTGAAAGCTATTCTCATGTTTTAGGGCATTCATAAAATCAGTCATTCAACTTTTCAGAATTCTATACAACCTATACGGCTGGTATGTTCCGATCAAGAGCGTAATGTAAGTTAACATCAATTTCTATTTGACCTATCACTATGATAATTAAATATTAAGATTTAAGTCGAAAGCGCCAGGGTAGCCCTTAATACTTAGTAGGTGGTACTTAATAATAATTATGTAATGTTATGTTCTTAATAATATGTTTATTGTTATTATAATATTTTCTGGACATGCCATTTTTTATTTGGTTAATTTTCAGGTGCCCAAAAAAAAGTACAATAACAAATAGAAGAATCGATAACTTTCCGATTTAGTCAATCACTAGCGTATATGTAAAATAAATTGCTTTTGCACAGCACAACGATAGCGACCGATGTTTTTGTGTGGGTAAATTCTAAGGTGCATGGTAAATACACGCTGTGTTTGACGGAATAAGGTTTATTATTGATTGTATAGTACGTTCTGATTTAGGAAATGCGGGTGTGTGCGCGAGTGCGTATCTATTGATTTTATTAAACTGCAGGTGTAGTTGTTGCCCCGCCCAGCGCCTAACTGGAGACACACGGTTCCGATATAATTTCTTCTGTTGACCACATCTACTTATTTATTTTATCTATGCCCCGCTCTTACAAGGCTACGTCTAGGAGCAGACCACGCCGATTGACATCTTAGTTATCATAGATGGCGCTAGTGTGTTTTGTAGGGCGACCGCGTCCGTCAAATGTTCTGATGACCGTATCTTTACTATTTAAATCGATTAAAAATTAATTATTAATTAATTAATTAATTAATTTAATTTTTATTTAATCATTTTAATCGCGAGTATAAAAGATTTCGATTTTGTGTCATTACTTCTAGAACCTTTTGATTTTCAACTTTATAATATTACTAGCTGTTGTTCGCGACTTTGTTCGCGTGGAAGGTTTTCCAGCGCAAAACTCGATCCCGTGGGAATTCCGGGATAAAAAGTAGCCTATGTGTTATTCTACGGATTTGAATGTTTGATTGTCTACATATCAAACATTCAGAGCCGTTCAAGAGTTTTTGCGTGAAAGAGTAACAAATTTCCATCCATCCATGCCTGCATCCTCATAAACTTTGAATTAATAATATTAGTAGGAGTAGGATATATATAGGATATATTTTTTATTTCATAATTTATTGTTCTCCTTATGACATTCATCCTAAAAACCATATAAAAACTAGTCTTGTCGAACAGAGCAATCTCTTACGGACAACCTTTAGATGGTCTGAATAATAGGAGATAAGTTGAGGTTTGTCAGTGTACAAACATGATAAATAATATGAAATACATGCTTTAAATACCAAAATATTATGTTATTTAATAGATATTCTTAACTCATGAGTTTTAATAAGTAATAAATAAATAAAATAATAAATCGAAATAACAGTACAGAGTTACGACAAGATATCCTAATATGTAATCCAGATGTATAGAACTAGGTAAGTACATATCTCTACCCGCTACCACATACTGAGACTGTAGAAAGTTCAAACAATACTTCCTCCCAGCTTTTCATTTTAGTGCTTATTCTACATATTTAATTGGCAATGTTTAGTAGAACGTTGATATTAATCAAAACCCATGTAACAATAAAGCATATTCTTAGCTCGCAAACATTGTGGCTATGCGTAATGAATAAAACACATCATATTTACCTCAAACTTGATTAGGTAAATCAAATAACATTGTTACCAACAGTATGAAATCTTGGTTGTAAACTAACAGAAATGCTTTCAAAGCTTTATTACAAAAGGTTTTAGGTTCTATTGATGTAACTGTACACCCTGGTTTGTTAAACAATGAATAATGTGGAAAGTTAAAACAATAAGTGAAATGTTATTATAAGGGTCGGTAACCTAGTTTGCGTTCCCAACTTTTCAACAACAATGTATTAACTAAATTATACACAATAATTGGCCAAGTGCGAGTCAGACTTGCCCATGAAGGGTTCCGTAGTAACTATGAATAATATAACTTTGTGTTTCATAGTTTTTGTATGAAATACAAAGTTATATGTACCGTTTTAGAAAATATGCTATATCTCAAAAACTGCCAACCCGATCTCGTTCAAACCAATTTTGGTTGAAAGTTTACATTAAGATCTACAGATTATATATGTATTTTTTTAGATTTTTTACTTCTTTATTATAAAAGTTAGAGGGGGAGTGGGCGCAAATTCTACTACTTTGGAAGCGTATATCTTTGAAACGATTGACTTAAGGAAAAATGGTTTTAGAAACCTCAATGTATTTTTTTTAAACCTGTCTTTAGATACCACACACGCATAGGAAAAAAAATCGGTTTCTGTCCCATGTATGGGACAATTAATAAATAATTAAAATCAAGGGGGGCTCCCCCCTTGATTTTAATTAATAATAATTTGTTTTTCTTAAAATGGGAAAGCAGTTCACAGAACACATCTACCTACCACGTTTCACATGTATAGTCTTAATAGTTTTGGAATGAAATGGCTGTGACTTTCGGACGGACGGACAGACAGACAGACATGGCGAAACTATAAGGGTTCCGTTTTTTGCCATTCTGCTACGGAACCCTAAAAAAACTAAGGGTCTGTCCCGTTGGTTGAGTGGTTGCAAGCGCGACTGCTGAGCAAGAGGTCGCGGGTTGTATTCCCGGGTCGGGTAAAAAGTGCTTTTGGTTTTTCTCTAAGGAGTCACGCCACCAATTTCTATGGTAAGTCGTTCGCAGCTCAAGCAGTATGGCTGTGGAATGCTCTACCCGTGTCAGTAAGACAAGCACAAACACTATCTTCTTTCAAAAACTTAGTAAAAGATCTTGTTATTATGTATGTCTTTGTTTCTTTCTTTTTTTTTAATATTTGTATGTATATATATATATATTTTGAGAACGTTATTTATTGTTTTGTATTTTATATAGATAATTAGTACACCGTGGACTACCCGCGTATTTATTTTCTCCTTCTGTGTCAAATCCATCCAAAGGTTGTCCGTAAAAGATCGCTTTTAGCGATAAGACCGCCCATTGTATCACCCTTTTTAATTGTTAAGTCCATAATTTTGTTTCTACTGTTATGGTGTACAATAAAGAATATATCTATCTATCTAATTTCTCAGTAGCAGCCCGGAGTTTGGAATTTGGCGCTGTAAGACCCCAGTGCCTTGGAAAGCCCGTCTGTCATTTGGATATCTTTGACAGTCATTACGGCTAGTCAGAAGCCAGTAAATCTGGCACTAGTCTAGCCAAGGAGTATCGTGTTAGCTACATGGTTACGGAGGTCAGATAGGCAGTCGTTCCATGTAAAACACTAATACTCAGCTGCACCTGGTTAGACTGGAAGCCGACCCAACATAGTTGGAAAAAGGCTAAACAAATGATACACGAAAACTTAGGGTGCGCTTCTACCAAAGACGGTCAAGGAGATACAGCAAAACAGTTCGAATTAATCCATCAAATCAGGAAGAAGAAAATTCAGTAAGAAGCGACCTTGCACCTCCGTGTACATACAAAACAAACACCTACATAATGTATGTGTACCTTGCACACATTCGTCGAATCACTCCGCTAAAGCTTTGGTTTCCTAGGATAGCGGTGCCGTCAAATAGCGGCCGTAATACAGCGGTGAATGACGTCACTAGAACGTTGTCTATGTAAACAAAATGGCGCGGTTTCCTAGAGAGCGGTAACTGACACCGTAACGTCAAAAAGCGGTGCCACCATTTGCATGACGGCCGTCTTGTCGGTGTCAGATGGTTTCGTGAACGTTTCCAAAGAGAATGTAATACACTAAATAGCGATGAAGCAGACAGTGTGATAAAACGGCCGTGGAACTTTCCACATGTCGTCACCGTAAAGACGGCTGTCTTTTTGCGTCCGTAATATTACGGCCGCTATATGACGGCACCGCTTTCCTAGGAAAACAAAGCTTTAGTCTTTTTCCAGCACTGCGCCGTGCGTAGATACGAGAATGAAGCACCTAATCCCATTGGTTGTTATCGCATATAACCCTTGCTAAGCCACGTCGCACGTCTTTGATAAAAAAACACCCTAAGGACCTGATTCACAATAACTGAATATATCGTGATATTCTCTGTTCTCGGTCTGGTCAGTATACTGACCAACGCAAATAATTAAACTAGTGAACAATGGGCGGTCTTATCGCACAAAGTAATCTCTTACAGACAACCTTTTGATGGGCAGGTGTGCATATTTTATTTTTATAGTAGGTTTACCAACAATTGTTTATAGTTTCTACTTAAGACATGTTCTAGCACAACTGTTTATAAAGGTAACAACATAACAATCACTTATATGAATATGAACAAGTATATAATGCGATCACAAAAAGAAAAAAAAAAGATTATGAGCTAATTAACAGTGAATATACAGTGAATATAATTATAATTATAGCCTAGTATTTTTTATAGTAGGATAATAGTATGGGAAATCTTATTGTGCTAATTGCCCCTAGTGGAAAACAGTATCTTCCATAGTTGTTTACCAAAGTGCTTCCACTAACATAAAAGTTAGATATACCTAGGTAGTTTATGCTTTACTGACATTTTTATTTCTGGTAGCTTCACCCTTGTGGATGTTAAAAAATATATCAAGAGAACATATCCAAAAACCATTCAGCCGATACGACACGGCATAATAAAATGAAAAATAAATACGACATGACATAAAGATGTAACAAATACGCAGACAGACAGGTACTTTTGTAGTTTTATAATACGTATAAGTACGTTGTTGTTACAAAAAAGAATAGAATAAGAATAATAGGTAGTTTTTATCGGGAATACCCGTTTTTATTAATTTGCGGTTTATTTTTAATCTGCGGTTGAAGTTTTTCTGTTTACTAAACACGTGCTGCACTTAGCTTTTTTTAATTTGTAATTTTTTGGAAATACTCTCCCACACGACTCTCGAATTGCATTGAGTGATGACTGGCAAAAAGTTATTTATTTATTATTTTTTACACTTTATATAATGCGTTAAAATACCTACATGCATGGTAAACAATATTCTTAAAGAAACTAAATAAGTAAACAAACAATAACACGATTTACGATCTCAATTTGTGTTCCTTCCCTCGCTCGTGATCCGTCCAAAAAAATAAATTAATCAAATTTCTAAACTTAAAGTAATTACATATGAGAATTGTATGCGTTAGAATACTCCTAACTTCTTTATATTTTTCGTAGAATAGAATAGAATAGAATATACTTTATTGTACACCAAAATTTAAAAACACATTTAAATCGTGTCATTACTGGGTATTCTTTGAATAGTTTGAATTCTCGGCTCGCTCGTTTTGCAAGGAACGCGAGGGCTAGGCGCGAAAAAAAACATGCGCTTGTAAAGTCTTTTTTTTTTATAGGGCCACTCGTAGTTCAGCTCGCTAAGGCTGGATACTACTTAACCGGGCGATCCTGTGGTGACCTCTAAAATTTAAAGGCCCCCCGCCAGTGCTTACAAACTAGTATTTACATTTAAACAGCCGCACGCTAAGGGCTCCCTACAGATAAGGTTGAATCAAACAACCGTGATATTAGGAGATAATTATCCTAAATAAAAACCCCGCCCTACAAAAGGAGTATGAGAAGGAGATTGACTCCATAAAAGGCAATCCCGATCTCATACACCCCCCCGCGTTGCCACCCACCCCGCAGCCAGAGTTAGGTCCCACCCCCGCGCCCATCGCAGATAGGTCCCCCTCCCCCCCAGACGTCGAAATGGACTCTGAGGAGGAGGAACAAGAAAAAGAGAGCGTGGAAGGCGAGCGCTCGGAGCGCGCAGAGAGCATACACTCTGAGCGCTCAGAGCGAGCGGAGTCCGAGCAGTCCTCCGATCAAACCTCTTCCTCCGACGAGTTTATCCTCGTCGAGGGAAAGAGGAAGAAGAGGTCGCAGGCCTCGTCCTCCACTCAGGCCCCTAAGGCCAAGAAACCCTCCCCTCCCGAGCCAGCACGCTTAGTGCAGAGCCAGCCCTCCACTTCCTCGGCCACTAGGCCCAGCCCTACCCAAACCCCAGTCGTCAGCGCCTCAGTGCGCAAGACCTACCCTCCCCCACCCATCTTCATCCACGATAAGGGGGTTGGACAAACGTGTCCAAAGCGTGTGGCGAGCAACGCATCGCCTACACCAATGCCCGCGCCGTTCAGAACGGCATAAAAGTAGGGTTAGCGACAGCTAACGACCACCGCGCGCTTTCGAAGCTACTCAAGGCTCGAAATATCCCCCACCATACCTATACGCTCCATGAGAGCAAGCCCGTTCGGGTGGTCCTCTGCCGGATCCCCAGTGAGATCCCCACCACCGAGATCGTCTGCGACTTAGAGTCCCAGAACATCCCGGTGATTGAGGTGCACCGTATGCACGGCAGAGGTGGCAGGGCGTCTAACAACGTCCTCGTCATCTGCCACCCCGTCTCCGAAGGTCCCCACCCCATCTTTTCTCTAAAAACAGTATGCAGTCTGTCGGGCATACTTATAGAAAAACCACATAAAAGTGGCACGGTAGGCCAATGCCACCGTTGCCAGTTATACGGGCACGCGCAACGGAATTGCTTCGGCAAACCCCGGTGCGTAAAGTGCCTGGGCGATCACGGCACCGCCGAGTGCAGTCGCCCAAAAGATAGGTCCCAGTGCCCAGACCCGCCCAGCTGCGTGCTGTGCGGGCAATCTGGCCACCCCGCCAA
Source organism: Tholera decimalis (assembly GCA_943138885.2). Taxonomy (NCBI): domain Eukaryota; kingdom Metazoa; phylum Arthropoda; class Insecta; order Lepidoptera; family Noctuidae; genus Tholera; species Tholera decimalis. The sequence goes on along the minus strand of OW964552.2, from coordinate 26,006,688 downwards.
CTACCGAGGCTGTCCGAAAGCCCCGAAAACCTCCGCCCCTAAACTGGCAACGCGCGCTAGCGCACGCCAGGGACGAGAGTGTCCTACACTCTCGTCTGAGCTCCCCCAGACCCTCAGTCCCCAGCGTCCAACTCCTTGGACGGCAGCGAATCACGCCCAAAACTTCCCGGCACTAAGGCCGAAAGTCCCAGGGCTGATGGATCAACCCATCATGCCCCCCGCTCCGGTCGTTGTGGCTTCTCAGCCTCCACCTCCTCCCCAGTCACCCCCTCGCCCGGATGAGCCGGAACTCGATGCGTTCCTCATCCTAGGGAATACTTTCAGTTTCTTCCAGTCCCCCCGCGCCATCCAAATGGCAACGGAGGTCTTGGCCTGCACTAGCATTAATTCCCTGATTCGGGTATACTCTAAGTATCCTGATGTCAAAAGTCACTTTGCCAACCTTTTTAAACAGCCATAATGAATAACACGGCTAGTAAGAGATTAAAGCCCCGATCCCTAAAGCTAGGTTACTTCAATGCCAATGGCATCACCAATCAACGGGATGAGATCGCGACTTTCCTTCGCGATCATAGTCTCGACATCCTTCTGGTCCAAGAGACCTTCCTCAAACCCCACCTTAGGGATCCCAAGATAGCCAATTACCGGCTAGTTAGGAACGATAGGACTAGATGCCACAGAGGTGGCACTCTAATATATTATAGGAACTCCCTGCACTGCATCCCTATGGATCCGCCGCCCCTTGCCCACTTAGAGGTATCCGTTTGCCGGCTAGGCATGACAGGCCATCCCTCTATCACAATAGTATCCGCGTATCTCTCTCCGTCCAACGTAGTAGATGTAAATTCATCGATAAACGCCTCACTTCGAAGCGACCTTACCGCCCTTCTTGACATGAGTGACTCCATCCTTATGGCGGGGGATCTCAATGCCAAACATCCCGCATGGTGTAGTCGTATTACCAACCCCCGTGGGAAGGTACTATACGACCTTTGCACACCTCTCCACATAGATATCATAGGTCCTATGCGGCCTACTCATTACCCGTTCGAGCCATCCCACTTGCCCGACGTACTCGACATTGCCCTCCTGAAGAATGTGAACTTACGTTTGCACTCTTTAGAGACGGTAGACGAACTTGACTCTGACCATAGACCGGTGATCATGGAGTTAACTCCGAGATCGGATCCCTATGACCCTAACCACCCCCCTCCCACACAGGTGATCACTGACTGGAGGAAAGTAGGCGAATTGCTAAAATCCAACACGTCTCCTCACCTGGATAAGATCCCCGACCACATCCAGTCCGCCGCCGACACGACGGCTGCGATCGACTCACTCACAGAGCACGTACAATCTGTCTTGAACGACTGTTCAAAGGAGATTCCGGTGTCAGAGCACTGGCGCCGGAAACTCCCGGACGATGTACGGGCCCTGCTGACTGAGAAGAACGCAGCAGTCCGTGCCTACAGAGCTTTCCCCTGCCAGAATAACAAAACTTTCATGCGGTACTTACAGCGCAAAGTAAGTAACAGCATCAGAGAGTGGCGTGAAGCCGGCTGGGACAAGACCCTGAGCGAACTGGAACCCACCCACCATGCCTTCTGGTAACTTCAGAGGAATATGCGCGCCACTGAGGTTGCCTCAATGCCTCCCCTTATCCGCCCGGACAAAAGCATTGCCTTCGACGACGAAGACAAAGCCGAATGCCTAGCCGATAGCCTGGAGGCCCAGTGCTCTCCCAGTTCCCAACCAGTTGACCCAGCCCACCTTGCCCACGTGGATGCTGAGGTCGAACGTAGATCTGCCCTACCCCCTGTCGAGGACCCTGATGCTCCCCTCCCCCCCGTCACGGAAGACGAGGTGGAGGAGATCATCAAGAAACTCAAACCTAGGAAAGCTCCCGGGACTGACAGACTGACCACTAGGGCACTTAAACTCCTCCCACGTACGATCATAGTCCTACTGGCTGCCATCTTCAATGGCGCCTTGTCCAACAACTTGTTTCCACAAGCTTGGAAAGAGGCTATAGTGATAGGTATCCCAAAACCCAAAAAGCCCAAGAACCTCCCGACTAGCTATAGACCCATTAGTCTGCTCAGCGCCCTCGGCAAGGTCTACGAGCGGATTATTCTTAATCGGCTCAAGGACTTTGTCGAGGCAAAGAGCCTAATCCCTAACGAACAGTTTGGCTTTAGAGCCCATCATTCCAGTGTCCATCAAGCCCACCGCATCGTAGAGCACATTAGCGGCCGTTTTCAACGCGGTCTGGTGACGGGGGCCCTATTCTTTGATATAGCGAAGGCTTTCGACAAAGTCTGGCACAATGGCTTAATTTATAAGCTTTACCAACTAGGTGTGCCGGACCGTCTCGTGCTCATCATTCGAGACTTTCTGTCGAACCGCTCCTTCAGATATCGTATCGAAGGAGCGCTTTCCACTCCCCGCCCTATCAGAGCCGGCGTCCCTCAGGGCGCCGTGCTCTCCCCCCCACTCTTCACGCTATTCACTAGCGATATTCCCAAAAAGCCCCCAGTAGAGTTATCCCTATTTGCCGACGACACGGCCATCTATTACTCGGGACATAATCCCGATAGCATCGCTCATACCCTCCAGACCTCAGCCAACGCACTAGGCGATTGGTTTAGGAAATGGAGGATTGAGGTAAATCCCGACAAAAGTCAGGCAGTCCTGTTCCGCAGGGCTCGCCAACATAGACACTTCACCGCCCCCCGCCCGATCACTATGTTTGGCAAGCCAATCCCTTGGTAGAAGCGAGCCAAATACTTAGGTGTGATCCTCGACCAGTTCCTTAACTTCAGTGAGCACATAAAGTCGGTTCGCTCGCGAGCCGCTTTCGCTCTCGGTAGGCTCCACGCCTTGCTGAATAAACACAGTAAGCTCTCCCTTAGATGTAAAATCAGAATCTACACGACATGCATACGTCCTATCATGACGTACGCCTGTCCGGTGTTTGCTCATGCCAGTCCCAATCAGATCCATAGGATGCAAGTCATTCAGAACTGTTTTCTCCGAAAGGCCACGGGCGCGCCCTGGTTCTGTAGGAATGAGGATCTCCACGTAGACCTCAAACTCCCGACCATAAAGCAAGTGTTGAAACGCATGTCAGTGCGTTACTTCACCTCTGCTGATACCCACACTAACCCCCTGATCGTATCGGCCGCCCGATACAGACCCTCCAAGATTTCTCGGGTTCGTCGCCCGCGTAACGTCCTAGACGAGCCTGACGACCCCACCACCATCCGACAAGAGAGCAGTAGGGAAACCAGCACTCTTAGAAAATACAGAAACAAAACGCGTTCCGTATTCCGGCCTCGACGACGAGGCCCATCGCGACGTCCGCGTACTTGTAATGGAAATCCCCCCCGACCTTTGCCAAACGAGCCAGCCCGCGATGCTGAGCCAGTAGCAATAAATACTCCCGTAAATAATATGACCCAGCCTGTCCCTTTGCTGCCCTCCCAAAATGACCCCGCTATGCCGAGGCCCGTACTCCACAGGGAGTGCCCTTAGCGTGCGGTCATTAGTTTTTAAGTATATTTTAGTTTGTAAGCCCTGGCTGGGGGCCTTTAATTTATTAGAGGTCACCACAGGACAGACCGGTTAAGTAGTACATTAGCCGTATAGAGCTAAACTACGAGTGGCCATTAATAAGGACTCTGTGTGATTATAATCTTGTTAAAGTAGCCACTCTGTAAGTTTACCTTTAAGGTTCCATTTTGTCAGATCGAGTAGGTATGTTAAGGGGCTTATGATTTTTCCTGTAAATGAATGAGCACAGTATAAAATACTGATGTTTAAGCAAAGGTTATTCTGTGAGGAGTACTAGGAGGGCTATAGTTGCTCTTTTTTGGGTGGGCAGGAGGTATGGAGGAATGTTTTTTAAGATTTCATTGTGCGTTAATATACCTACATCTAAGGAGTAGAATTAGCGCAATATTCACGGATAGCCTAATAAGTATATCAATTTACTACGGGCGAGTGAGTATTATGCACCATCTTTTTGCCTGGTACAAAACCAAACATTTAAAAGCTATATGACCTATATACCCCTCTTAATATTGACTGATGAGATTTTCATAGATATGTTAGGTTCCCCTTCAGACGAAGTTATTTGTTTAAAAACTGTCTAAATTAGTGAGTTCCATGTGTTGTAGCTGTAGATTAAAAATCCATTAAAGTAATTATAATCAAAGTAGTCTTTCGGGGAAGCCTGTCGAACTCTCGACCGCCTGACGCTCACGCGTTATCTCTAGTCTAATATTGCTTACAATAATAGACTGGAATAAATTAATGAAGCGCTGAAAACGTATTCACAATGAACTCACTATATTTATTTAGCCGAACGACTATTTTTAGGCACAGTACTTAAATTGTTTTAATCCAAGATCCTATAAACCCCAGCCGTCACCTACATATTTTCTGTATAATAAAATATGTGTTGTAGAATAGAATCAGTATCTATTGTTAACGTTTATCCGTGTGCCTTCCACGATGCATCTTGATAGATGTTAATATATTTCGGAGGGATCGTGAACTATATGTAAAATTGGTGAAGATAAACCATGATTCTTAGGATCTCTATCAGCGCTAGGCTGACCTTCTGACATGATATCAAGGAAAACTTCAGTGATTACGTAGGAAAAGATTTACTAAACCCAAACTACAATTTATTACGTAATTATTTACAGCAAGTTTAGTTCAAAATCAGAATATCACTTTATTACAATAATAATTACAAACAAGGTAATTGTGACTCAGGTGTGACCCCATTCACATTTATTAGAGATGTTGACGGAGCGAGCGCTTCGGTTGGAATTATCCCCCCCACTTATTTTTGTCTGGGGCATCTCGCAGGTCAACTTCTGAGGTAGTCGGCTGCTTAACCGGGCTTGCCTGTGGTGGCCTTAATTAATAAATTAATTAAAGCCTCCAGCCAGGGCTTATTACAAACTTACAAACTAGGCGACTACACGCTAAGGGCCCCCCTGTGGGATACGGACCTCGGCTTAGGGCGTCGCAGGGAGGGCAGCTAGGGCACGGAATAGATGAATAAGGTTGGAATGGTAATGTGGGCGTGGCACCACATTTATGATACGAAAATCATAGCTCGACCGATTAATTCATTCACCGCGTTTAGTGCGCTTCGGATTACTTCGGAACACAGAGCTCTGCTTTAAAATGCACAACACGGCAATTATAACCTGTAAAACAAAAAGTTAGACCGCAAGTATAGAGCGAGGACTCCTCGCCGAGGAGGTATATCTTTCCATCGTTAAGTCGAAAATAACATTTAATTACAATTTTATTTGTAAAAAACATATTCAGATCACTATGAAATTCCGAACATTAACAACATTATTGCAACAAGTTACAAAAAATATACATTGCCCGATGTGTACTCCCTTAATCAACGCAATGACCAAGTCCGCTTACAATGTACTACTGCATGCGTTGCGTCCTCCACACTTCAACCATTGACGTTTCGTCCTTTGCCCTGATAGGCCGTGATGCACGGCGCATGTTTATCGACGGTGAGTTACAATTTAGTAATTGTAACTCACCGTCGATAAACATGCGCCGCAAGCTCTCGATTTAAATGTGTGTAATTTATTTGTGTGCGTAATTCGCATACGTAACGGGCCTCTTGCTTGTAGTGGAGCTATAGAGTGGGAGACAAGCGGCGACACGCGTTCTCATACAAATCAGGAACTATTTCCTTTCTAACCTCTTTTATCTGTTCTGTGAGCAAGGGACAATAAAGAAACAATAAGGGAATTTAAAGCTCAGCGTCGCGGGCTAGCTCTGGCAAGGGTCGGGGACTCGGGGCGGACAATAACGGGTCCCCGTAATTCCCAAATCGCGGCGGGCCTCAGCGACGAGGGCAAAACTACGGCCGGTTTTTGTTTTTGTGGGAGTGACTAGTGTATACCTAGGTCGGCGAATCTTAGAGATGCGGGAGGGTTCGTATCGGGCGGCCGATGCGATAAGGGGTTTCCAATGTTTAATTACAGTTTTAAAGAAACGCTTGGAGACGCGTTTCATGAACTGCTAGATGGTCGGCATCTTGAGGTCAACGTGTAAAATCTCATTTCGAACATAAAAGGTTCCGTGACTCTACCGAGGAATCGGTTTTGGAGGGTCTGCATCTTGTGGAGGAGGTGGGGCTTTGCGTCTGCGAAAACAACACAGGCGTAGGACACGATGGGATCCACACTTTTTTTTTTGTTAGCGCCACTCTTTGTTCAGCACACTAAGGCTGGTTACTACTTAACCGGACGATTCTGTGGTGACCTCTAAATTTAAAGCCAGGGTGGATCCCCACTAGGCGGCGCATGTCTTTAATAACGATCCGTCCCCACCTCTCGCCTGACTCACGGTGCGTTTGTAGAGGAATTGACGTATCAACACGTAGTAAACAACTTTGTTCCTTTGCGCCGACATATTTATGTAATTAATACTTCTGAAGACCGACCGTGTTAGACCCAAAGAAAAATCTTTGGGTCTAACACGCCACACTATTGACGACACGGTTGGCGCATTAGTTGAGCTATCGACTGCAGCGCTGCGTGTCGCGAGTTTGATTCACGCACCGGGATAAATATTTGTATGGCCTACAAATTTTTGTTCCGGGTGTGGGTGTTTGTAAAATGCACCCATTTTTTCGTGCGAGAAAATCATTGAATGTCTTCTCCTACTCTGGGTGGAGCGGAAGGGATTGTCAGACTTCCTTCCGTCTTTCGTTCCTTTAGCTGCACATGCGTTCCAGGGCTGTGGTATCTCGTTAGAACATTCCCGTCACCCCTGCAGGGAATGGCCCTATGGGGCGCCGTCATTAGTGCTGACGACTCTGAAGCGCGCGTGGAAAATGTACCCACTATACATGAGAAATTTCTAATGAGGGGCGATGTTCTTTTAGTAAAAAAAAAACTATTCCCAACTTACAACTTCTCAACAACTATTGCAACTCAAAAGGTCCAGCCAGAACGAACACACAAATAGATGGCGATCACCAAAAACCACCGAATAATTGAAAATTCATTCCATTCGCAGTGCAATCAATAAAAAAAGATAAAGCGAGGATGTAAGAAATACAAATTTCCGCTTCCATCAATCATGAACCCATCAATAAATGAGTTGTATTTTTTATATTTATTTCCCTGGTTATCTATCGCACTAAACAATCCAATTTATATATGTATTACTTGTGAGATATATTGTGTTTTCATGCGAAGGCCGAGTCAATCTATTTACTTAAAACGTTAAAGATTTTTAATATTGATATGGTCACTATAATAATGTTGTTAGGTTAGATAATTACGTAACAACTTAAGACGTAGTGACTGAATAATTATTAATAACCCACTTGGTATTACATGGATCTCACAACTTTTTCAACCGACGACAAAAAAAGGAGGAGGTTATCAATTCGACGAGTATGTTTTTTTTTTTTTTTAATGTATGATCACCGAGTACTCGAAGACGGCTGAACCGATTTGGAAAATTATTTTTTGTTTGATAGGGTATACTTCGAAATTGGTACCATTTGTCACCTAGTCAGGATCTGATGATGGGATCCTGGAGAAATCGAGGGAACTCTTCAAATATTATAGGCACACCTATGGCGTTTTGGGTATTTCTTATAGTAACTTGTGCAGTTGCTCTCAAAAAGTACCATTTCGGGAAGTGGAACTGATGATGAAGACCACAGATGGTCGCCGAAACTACTCAATAATAAGTATTTCGTGGATTGCGATTCGATAACTTGAATATGGATATTAAGCACTTTATACTCGTCACAATGCATATGGTGATGTATAGCTGATGGTGAAGTACCAGGAGAACTCCTCAAAAATTAACGGCCCAGCATTGGGAAAAGCAATATTTTGTAAAATGTTATAAGTAGTTGACATTTAGGCTCTTGTAACTAGGTAAATTAAAAATCAACCAACTAAAAAGAATGAAATAAAAACTTTTTACCAAAAAATTAAACCGACTCCCAAAAAACACTGCAAAGTGAAAAATAACTTTAATTTCGGAAGTCGGTGCCAAAAACGAAAATACAAAACTAAAGACACCGACTACCGAAATTAAAGTTATTTTTCACTTTGCAGTGTTTTTTGGGAGTCGGTTTAATTTTTTGGTAAAAATTTTTTATTACGGTAGAAGAACTGAGTTGCGAGACTTGGTTTTTAGGGTTCCGTAGTCAACAAGGAACCCTTATAGTTTCGCCATGTCCGTCTGTCTGTCCGTCTGTCCGCGGTTTAGCTCAAAAACTATTGGTACTAGAAAGTTGTACTTTGGCATGAGTATACACGTTAATGACGCCGAAAAAGCGGTAAAATAAAATTTTGAAAAAAAAAAAAACAATTATCTAGGGTACCTCCCATACATGTAAAGTGGGATGATAATTTTTTTTTTCGTTCTTCCCATAGTGTGGGATATCGTTGGATAGGTCTTTCAAAAGTATTAGGGGTTTGGTAAGACCGTTTTTTGATTAAGTAAACCGTTCGTGACTTATCAAGCTTTAAAGTACCAATTTTCGTTAGAGTCAAGTGTCTCCCCCCTCTATCAACTAAACGGTTGTAGTTAGAAATTCAAATGTCACGGCAGTAGTACCTATATATAACGAAATTTAAAGGAAAACTATCACACATAAGTGAGCTTTACAAATTTACGAGTAATAGTCGACCAATTGTATTTGACTCGAAAATTTCGAACAACTCTACAGAAATGTCGATAGATGGCGCTAAGCGCCAGTTGTATCGTGCTAGCTTATTGTGACCATTGAGTAGTGTAGCTCTGTGTCCGTGTTTAAATTCAAAACACCGGCTATGACAAGTTTTATACAAATCTCTAAAAAAAATTAAACGTTTCGTGCAAAATTGTCGGATCAGGTGAGGATTTGTATAGGAAGTCAAATTAGTTAGGTAGTCATGTTTGGCTTTTAGTTAGAGCATGGTACGAAACGATCAGTCAGCGAATACGACACGCACTTGGCTGTTATAAAAACTACGGAACCCTACACTGCGCTTGGCCCGACACGCACTTGACCGGTGTTTTTGACAAGTATTGTTTTTATGCAGTAAACTCTTACTGCATAAATATAATTCACTCATCCCTGAGTAAAATAATATCCCAAAAGTATGAAATACCGATGTATCATCGACCCTTTCTTATGAGTTATTCCTATGATTTGAATTTAATACTTTCGAGAATTATTTAAATAGTAGAAAATACAGGTCGGGTATCAGAAAGGTCTATTGTGAGAAGAGTAGGTAGTTACACAGTATTTTATTACTTGTCATAATATGATAAGAGAGATATAAGAGATATATTATATCTCTTATCTAAAGAAAGGTCTGCCATAGAGTAGATGACAGGGACGTGTAGCTCGTAATATTCCTAACATAGCACTTTACTGCAACGTTTATGAGGGCCAACGTTTACTGGTTATCAAGGATGATGAATTACTTTTTAAAAGAAAGAAAGAAAGAAAAAACGTTTATTGGCTACATGCCACAAGTACACACGAACACAAATAAAAAAAAAACAAAAACTTAGAAATATAACTTAAAAATAAAACTTAAAAAATAAAACTAAAAATAAAACTTACATAATTAAGATAATATAACAGTCATATGTCTATGTGTGACTCACGGCAGTGCCAAACAGGCCCTGTTCAGCAAAATGCCAGACAACTGGTGCCTGACGCTGATTTTCAACAGGTCCTGTTTGAGAGGTGAAGAGAAAATTAGCTTCATACAATCACTGCGAGTGGCTGTGTGCATCGGGGCGCGACAAATTTACAAATAGGTAATAATTTGTTCTCTAATTTTAAGGGACTGGGTATAAATAAACTAATTAGGTGCTAGATTGAAATTATACATAAATGCAATTTAATATTTATATGTATACGAAAATGAAAGAAAGAATACGAGATGAGTATGATTATTATTACTATAATAATTTATTGATGACATTATGGTGACATTAGTAAATTGGTGCATTGTATATGTGGGTATGTCCAGCTCCAAGCCGGGGGACACGAGAGGCACCCAAAGGAGCGTACTAAACCGCGCAAGCAACAGCAAGCAACCACGACAGACGACGACTATCTCAAGGGTCACGACTACGTTCCACATAATAATAGTAATAATCTATACTTACAATAAATCTGTAGAGAGATCAATTCTGTACATGAAATATATTTCCAAAATAACTATCAGGGGGTGATTAGGGATCGATACTGATGCCAAAAATGCAATCAGTAAAATTTTTGTCTGTCTGTCTGTCTGTCTGTCTGTATAACCGTTATAGAAACAAAAACTACTCGACGGATTTTAACGAAACTTGGTACAATTATTTTTCATACTCCTGAGCTGGTTATAGTATACTTTTCATCACGCTACAATCAAGAGGAGCAAGGCAGTGAAGGGAAATGTTGGGAAAACGGGAGAAGTTACTCCATTTTTAGGGTTCCGTAGGCGAATGGCAAAAAACGGAACCCTTATAGTTTCGATATGTCTGTCCGTCTGTCTGTCTGTCTGTCTGTCTGTCTGTCTGTCTGTCTGTCTGTCCGTCCGTCCGTCCGTAGGTATGTCACAGCCATTTTATTCCGAAACTATTAAGACTATACATATAAAACTTAGTAGATAGATGTATTCTGTAAACCGCTTTCTGATTTTAAGAAAAAAATTAAAAAAATATGCATGGAACTAGAACTGAAAATATTTTTTTTTTTCATGAAACCTATGCGTGTGTGGTATTTATAGACAGGTCTTTAAAAATGATATAAGGGTTTCTAAAACCACTTTTTCATAAAGTTAATCGTTTAAAAGATATAAGCTTCCAAAGTGGTAAAATGTGTGTCCCGCCCTCTAACTTCTATAATAATGGAGTGAAAAATTTAAAAAAAAATATATGTCTATAGATCTTAATGTAAACTTTCAACCAAAATTAGTTTGAATGAAATCGGGTCAGCAGTTTTTGAGATACAGCATATTTTCTAAAACCGCAAATATAACTTTGTAATTAAAAATACAAACACTATGAAAAACAAAGTTATTTAGCGTAGTTTTAAAATGTAAATTCGTCAAATAAATATACATATTATATTATATTATTATAGTTACTACGGAACCCTTCATGGGCGAGTCTGACTCGCACTTGGCCAATTTTTTAAGCTTCCGTCGCGTGTGCAGCCTTAATGGTTAAAGCTAAAACCGGCCAAGTGCGAGTCGGACTTGCGCACGAAAGGTTCCGTACCATCCATACTAATATCTATATTTCCATACACTAATATTATAAATGCGAAAGTAATTCTGTCTGTGTGTCTGTCTGTTACCTTTTCACGCCTAAGCCGCTGAACCGATTTAGATGAAATTTGGCATGGGAATAGTCTAGGGAAGGACATAGAATAGTTTTTATCCCAAAATTCCCACGGGATCGGGATTTACGCGGGAAAAACCTCCCACGCAAACGAAGTCGCGGGCAAAAGCTAGTGGATAAATATAAATCATATTATTGAAATATTCTGTTGCACCATATCCAGTTTCCTTTGCGCATCTATCAAGTACTGCCGTAAACGGGTTCTATATGTATGGATTGTGCCCACCACTCTTATTGGTGGCGGAATGTTATTCCACACCTTGGATGCAGCGTATCTAAAACTGCCTCTAAAAGCTGCCGTCCTGGGAGCCTGCGTTGTTAACTGTTGTTGTTATTAAGGATACTAGCTGTGCCCCGCGGTTTCACCCGCGTATAACCTACTACTACATATTGTTAACGCGAAAAACTCTGAATATTGATGAATAGATGGTAACATTTTAGTAACCCTATCTAATTTGCAATGGATAGAGAATCGCGAAGTAAAGATAGTTGTTAATCATTTTGTTAAGAATAGATTTAGAGTATTTCGGTTTTATATACAATATTTTAGTAAGTATTGGTTTCCTTGCGGATCTAGATAAAGAACATATAATTGGCCATGTGAAAAACAAATAATTGGCCAAGTGCGAGTCAGACTCGTCCATGATGGGTTCCATAGTAGCTACGCCTAATAACTTTCTTTTTCAGTGTTTGTATGAATAACAAAGTTCATAAGATTAATATATATATTCCACAACTTTTTCACACAACGCCATCTAGTCCCAAACTAAGCAGAGCTTGTGGTATGGGTACTAGACAACTGATAAACATACATATATATTTCTAAATACATACATATTATAGATAAATTACACCCAGACAAAGAACAAATGACCGTGCTCATCACACAAACATTTGTCCTAGGTGGGAATCGAACCCACGACCTTTGCGCACAGCAGTCAGGGCCACTGACCACTATACCAACGGGCCTGTTAATATTTAAACACTAGGAACACATACTTAACTATTATTATCTAGATTTAGTTTTAGTTATTTCATGGATTATGTACACCTACCATTTAAGATAGTTTGTACTTCATCGCCTGAAGCACAGGTTTTTAACCTAGTACAGGCAAATATGTTAATTTCTTAAATAAACAATTGTTTATTATTATTTCCAAAAAACAAAGTCAAAGAACACTAGAGTCTGGCTAACGAAAGCGTGTCCTGGAGTTTTCTTTTATTTTTATTTTTTTATTTTATTTTATTAGGGATAACAAACAACAGAGTATTTAAAAATTAACAAAATGCTTAAGATTTAGATGTAACAAATACACTGGTCACAACATTATCCACAGATTGTTACATAAAATAACTAGTTGCAAAACATCAGGCTTACAAAAAAATAAAATAAAAACTAGGAAAAAACTGAATAAAACTAAACTTATAGATACATAAAAACACATTCCTTATCTTTTGAGATTGCACATACTTCTTAAAAGTTTAATATGGCAACATTATTAAGTTGTCAGTCTGTGATTACAATTGTCAGTAATTTGTAAAGACAATTAATATTCAACAATAATCGCTATAATATGGGTAAAACAATAAAAAGTAACGTGCGAAAGCTGCTACATACTATGATCAGTAAGTTGAAACAAAAACAAGAAGAGAAAGAAATTGATTTACAACAAAAAAAAACAACAATGTTTAGATGCGATCTCGGATGTTTTAGGTTAGTACAACTTTGTAATGTTGATCCTTGGTGGCTGATTATTAGATATATTTACGATATTATGATACTTTTTCTTATCATTATAAATAATATTGGAGATATTCAAGGAATCTGCGAAGTTAAAAACCATGTTGAAACGTTAAAAAATTTGGAGAAAAAATCTTTAATAGAAACTTAGACTAAGTTCTTAAAAGAAATATCTTCATTAACTGGTATGTATGTTATGGTTAAGAATGTTTTATTTGATTGTTCCATTTCATAAAGTTGTGTTATTTGATATTATCAAACTGTTTGGATACCTTAATTTTTTAATATGCATTTTATACTTTGTTTTGCAGAGGTTGGTGTCACAACACTAAAACAATTAAAAAGGAAGGATCTGTGAATGAAGGGATGTGTAGCACTCCAGGAAAAAAACGCCCTCACAAAAGCTCAGTGTCGGATTTAGACAGTTTTGATACTGATGCAATAAAAAATAAAATCAATGAATTTTATATTGTGAGAAAGGACCGACATTGCAAACATTGTTGGAAGAATTAAATTCTAGCATTGGCTTTAGTGGATGCAGAGAAACTCTACGTAAAATATTAATTGCTAATGGGTATGAGTTCAAGAAAAATAAAAATGAACGAATGGTTCTTGTCGAACGTTTTGATATTGCTGCTTGGAGACATCGTTATCTACGAGAAATTGCTGCTAAACGAATGGAAGGAAAACCATTCATCTATTTAGATGAAACCTATGTACACAAAAATTATAAGGAAAAGGGACTACAGGGAAAAGATATAGTACATGCTGGCTCTGAAACAGGGTTTGTACCAAATGTACTGTTAGTTTTCAGTACGAAATCAAGGTTGGCAGACTACCACCATGATATGAATGCCGAAAACTTCAATAAATGGATAAAAGAAAAATTGATTCCTAATTTGAATGAGCCCAGTATCATTGTGATGGATAATGCGAGCTACCACACTGTACAACAAAGTTCCTACGACACAAACGAGAAAAGCTGAAATACAAGAGTGGCTCTATTCCAACAGAATAAATTACGAAGATTGCCTAACAAAAGCAGAATTGTTATATTTAGTTAACAAACATAAACCCGAGACCCTGTACGTAGTTGACGAACTTTTGAAACAATACGGCCATGAAGTACTGAGACTGCCACCTTACCACTGCGATCTCAACACGATTGAGCTTATATGGAGCTCAGCTAAGCGTATGGGGGCAAAAAAAACATTAGTCTGCTCGCAAAAGAAACAGAAACACTGATAAAAACCTCATTTGGCCGAATAACTGCAGAAGATTGGAAAAAACATGACAAATCATGTAATAAACGTGGAAAATAAATACAAACAAAGAGATCACATAACAGAAGAAGTATTGCAAAATTCATAATAAGTGTAGGTGATGACGAATCCACTGATACTGAAGAATCCTTAGAGGTTGAAGTTTTGGACTCGGATTTTGAGTACAATGATTAAATAATTATCATACTCAAAACGCCTGTAGTTTATTAAACGAATTTATAAAGAAATTTAATAAACTACATATTAAGTAGGTTAATAACATGTAAATAAATAAATAAATTCACGCATTCGTTTTTTTATTCAATCCATGACAGTCAAGGCTCCGAGACACCAAACGGAGTCTTTAAAAACATTATGTGGTATTATCCCTAAATTAGAAATTAAGTTCGTAAACAACTATTATACAAATTGATTGTTGTAAATACATAAAATTACCAAGTATCAAAACGATTTTCTCCTACTATAGTCAGTAATACCACATAATGTTTTTGAATTTGCCGCGTTTTCTCAGGTCACGCTTTCGTTAGCCAGACTCTATCTCTCCGTCCCGTAATCCCGTAATTTTATATATTATAGGTAGGTATATATTTTTTTCAGTATTAATATAAATATGTATTTTATTAGCTATGTTTTAATTTACGTAATTAGTATTTGTTCATAGGTACTGTGCATCATCTCTTATGCAACTCTCTTGTTGCAGGTCTGCTGGAAGAAATTTCTTATGAAATAAACAGTACCTTTGTGCTGTTTGTTTCTGTAATTGTTTTTCTCTTATTAGTGTCATATGTATACATAAACTAGTACCCACGCGGGGCTTCGCTCGCTTCGCTTCGCTCTCGTGGATTCTATCACGGTAAAAACATAACTCTCCTTTTTTGCAGTTGCGTAAAAAGCCTATACCCTTCCTCAAGCTTCAAGCTACTTCTATACCAAATTTCATCCAAATCCACCCTGTACTTTCGAAGACTAACGCGTTCAAGCAAACAAACAAACGAACTTTTCCGCTTTATAATATTAGTATAGATAAATAAATAAATATATTTGTGGTTTCTGGCAAAATGTGCTATATCTCAAAAATTACTGACTGTATAACATTCAAACCAATTTTAGTTAAGAGTTTTCATTAAAATCTACGGCATTTATTTTTTATTTTATTTTACTCTCCATTATTTTAAAAGATAGAGGGGACACATTTTACTACTTTGGAAGTGTACATATATCTTCCTAACGATTGACTTTGACAAAAAAATATTTTTGGAACCATCGTCGTCACTATCATTTTGAAAGATCTATCTATAAACACCGACACCCGCACGTACAGGTTTGATGAAAAAATATACTTTTAGTTCCAGTTTCATGTATGGGGAGCCTCCCCTTAATGTTTTTATTATTGTTATTGTATAAAAATCAGAAAGCGGTTTGCAGAATACATCTATATACCAAGTTTAAAACTTTGTTGTCTTAATACACAATTTCGGAATAAAATGACTGTGACATATAAACAGACAGACATGACGAATCTATAAGTGTTCCGTTTTTTACCATATGCCTATGGAACCCTAACAACATAGCTTTAAATCTATGCCGACGTATTTGAATGTCTGACCCTTTTCTTCGGGTGGGAAAATCATCGATAGACTTCTACTGACTAAAAACCCACCCTGTTCCTTCATGTGCGTTCCGGGGCCTTGATATCTCGTTCGAACATTCCCGCAACCCTGGAAGTTGTATCCTTTTAAAATAATAGGTAAATCTACGGGACGTGTGTGTACTCGGGATTTTAAATATAAACGCAGTAGGTTTTACAATTTGTATAATATTATGTTAACATTTTTATGGAAGATTATTCTAATTACATTTTCACATTATTTTAATCTTGAGTGAATATTGCTTATGCGGGCGGCATCCCAAGCCGTTCTCTCTCTTGTTAAAAAACAATTACTTCGCATCTCCAGCATTGCGATCTAAATTCAAAGATTTCAAACTATGCCAGCCAGTGCGGTAGGCTGACCGCTCGCATAGCAGACCTCCACAGTACCATGGGGATTTGAGGTATTAGTGCCGTTTGTCTAGCCTCTGATCCTGTGAAAACTATAGCAATTATGACATTGCTTCAAAGATATTTTCATAAAAGCAACGACTTAGTTAACATATAAAATTTAAATTTTAGGTAACCCCCGACAACGGCGACAACCATGAAACACCTGAACAAATGTTGATAAGTTGTAGCTAAGAACTATCTCGATCACGTCAGCTTTATAACAAAAAAACCGCGCCATAATCGGTCTAACGATGCCACAACAGACATACACACAGACACAAAGATACACAGACACATCAAACTTATAACACTCCTCTTTTTGCGTCAGGGCTTAAAAAGGAATTGAATCTCCTACACAAAATTAAGAAACGTAACAATATAGACTACAAATACGTATTTTTATAACTGTATACATATAAATGGAACTAACATAAAACAAAATGAATAAACTTACATTAAACTAAACGATCCTGAACGATCTCCTTTTAGAAGTCAGTTAAAAAATGGGTTAAACGAAATAACGCCCTATCAAAATTACTTATTCAACTAAACAGAAAGTAAAATAAAAATACTCAAATCGCACCCTTAGTAATATAAGGGCACAACTCAAAAAAGTAGATTTTTGACTACTCGCGTTTCAAGATTCTGGATTCCTACATTACAGATATTTTTTCATATAACATGCTTATTATTTAAGTTAGCCAACCGGTAAGCTAGTTAACCGGTTAGTTAACTGGTTAGTTAACCGGTAGCAAATTTCATTTTGAGCTCTTAGCATTTAAAACCTCAGTTTGCAAAAATTATGACTTGATTCCTTATATTACTGAGGGTGCGAAATGTATAGATACAAAAACACACATCTGACGTAAAAAAAAAACTGAAACAATTTTCACTTACATAGGAAGTGAAAATCAAATAAATCGAAATGAAACCAAAGATATAATTATTATAATACGTCATTGAATGAAACCAAATTTAGATACTTATATTATCAGTGCGGTCGCGCCGTGCATCCGCGCGCCATTTCGGTAAATAACGTTGTTGAATAATATTAATTTTACATTTTCTCCTAAACTATAAGTCCAAATTATTTTCGTACGTAAGTATTAATATGGCTGCATAATAATAATACTACAATGTCACGCCTTATGTTTTGATAGTTTCTTTACATAATTTGATTTATTGTGGATTATTCATAAAAGTTAGATATGTAGTACCACGGACTTTTTTTAGATCTAGGTACATAAACCCTACATTTTTGTAGTACATGATCTTGTGGTAAATCTCAGCATTTCGCTAGTGCACGCGATTATAGTAATTTACTTCCGACTTACGTCACTCATACCCTTATTTTAGGAAAACTGAGAGCAGTAGCCTAATTCTAGATAGCCAAAGCCTTCGTCATGAAACTGCCTATCATAATCAGAGAGAATTTTTGAAATCCACCCGGCACTTTTGAAGATTAGCGCGTTCAAGCAAACAAACAAACAAACAAACTTTTCCGCTTTATAATATTACTAGCTTTCGCCAGCGACTTCGTCCGCGTGGAAAAAAATTCCCCCGATTTTGAAACATTCTTCATTAGTGCTCCGCTCCTATTGGTCTTAGCGTGATGATATATAGCCTATAGCCTTCCTCGATAAATGGGCTATCTAACATTGAAAGAATTTTTGAAATCAGACCCGTAGTTCCTGAGATTAGCGCGTTCAAGCAAACAAACAAACAAACAAACAAACTCTTCAGCTTTATAATATTAGTATAGATTATATATTATATTATATATTATAATATAATTATTATAATTATATATTATATTATATATTATAGTATAGATTAGCTGATAGATAGGTGGGTGATATCCACTAAGGATAATTAACACGTTCACTGACAGTACGTCGTTTTTGAAAATTAAAATAGTGTATTTAGTGCAAATCTGTCGCTTGTTTCTTGGATACCACAAGTTGGTTCTTTACTAGCGTGGTAGAGGCACTTGCAATTAATTTATCCGTTTAAACGGCAATAACCTTATGATTAAGGTGTCGGCCTTGTAAGCGTGAGATCGCGGGTTCGAATCCCACCCATTATACTATTGACGTGTACCCATGGGCGGATCGTGAATTTGTGGGGCCCTGGGCTGAAGCAACTTGGGGACCCCTAAGTAGTTTCAGCGCAGGGCCTAAATACTCTACTAATAGCTATTTTGTCAAAATAATTTTATTTTTTTAATATCAATTAGTGTTTGTGAAATATGTTGGTATACAAACAGCAACTGTATAACATTATTGCAAAAAAAAGTGACAGGTTTAGCGTAGTGATGTTATATAAATTATAAAGCAACCTTTCTGCATTTTTGTGCTGCAAATTCCATTATTTGCTCATCACATTGTAAGTCCTTCGTTAAATCAGAATTTATGGAAAGAACTGATAAATTATTAAGTCAATGGTTTGACATTGTTGCCCTATATTTATTTTCTATGTATGACATACTGGAGAAAGAGCGCCCCGCTTCACAGCTAGTGATTGGCAAAGTTAAAATACTTGGCTCCTTTTATTTAAATCCATAATCAACTTATCCAACGCAACGTTTAGCGTGTCTCTTTTAATTTTTTCTGCGCCGTACACTGAAAATTTATCTGTAAATTTTGGAGTTATGCGTCTCTTGTTTTTGTCATTGTAGTCTATTTCCACGCTTGTACTTAATTTTTTAGCTTTCTCTTCGTATTCCATTAGTTTCTGCTCTGATTGGTGCCGTATATTATTCACGAAGTCTTATAATGATACAATTAACTTGTTGCCTTCACTAATATTTCAGGGCTCTGTATTTTTTTATTAACTAAATGAAATCTCTCCAAAATTTATTCCCGAAAAATTATCAAAATTGCAGTATCGAGTTTCGCCATTTTATTGATTAAATTTCGTGCTTCTTTTCGGAATTCAACTTTCTCATCCTCATTTTCGCTGAAACTTTTGAAAATTTGCATATGTACGTCATCATAATTATTTTTAAGCATCATAATGAGAAGACCATCTGGCTTAAACTTTTTAAAGTCAATTTGAGTTTTGTTCCACGATTTAATAGTTCCCACCTATGGGTTGAAGTAGAAAAGAAAACGTATATTTTTTGCACTACTCCAAAAAAAAAACACATTTTCGGTTGCAACCTTAACAGATTCTTCACCAACTAAGTTTAGGGAATGCGCAGTACATGGGACATAATCAGCGGATTCTTTTTTTGTTTTAGTAGTACTTGTACACCATTGTAGTGACCCGCCATATTAGCAGTGTTGTCATAAGATTGTCTCCTACAATTATCCAGTAGTAGTCCATTTGTTTCTAAGTCTTGTAGAATATTAAATAAATGTAAACCAGTATGACTACAAATTGTAATGAAGGATACACATCTTTCATACACTTTTCCCCGAAAATAGTATCGTAATACAATAGCAAGTTGATCATTGTGAGCCAGATCTGGGGTAGAATCCATCACAATTGAATAATACTTTGTGTCGTCGTTATTTATTTGAATTATAATTTGTTTAATTATCCGTGGCCCATAATCTCAATTATTTCCTCATACACTGTTTTTGATAAGTATGAAACTATTGGTTTTGGGCGCAGCTTTCTCTGTTCAATGTGTTCACGAATTAATGGATCGAACTCTACCAATAGCTTCAGAGCACCCATAAAATTACCATTATGTGGAGAACCAAATACTTCTTTGGAACCTCTAAATGCTAAGCCTCTTATACTCAAAAATTTTACCTGTGCCATAACCCGTTTTAGAACATTGTGATAATATTCTCTTTCTTTTCTTAATTGCTCCTGAAGCTGCTTGTCTAAAACATGCCTATTTTCTTTTCGTTTCAACCACACTAACATTGATTTCTTATGTTCAATAGTATTTTCGTGATTTTCTAAACAAGTTCTTATATGTATAGAAGGGGTTTTAGAAAAATGTTTGTAAGCCAAACAAAACAGTACCAACGCTGGTTGAATAATATTATTCATTTGCTTAGTGAAATACCTATTTGAAAATGTTCTGTTGTGTCCTTTGTATTTCTTTATTGAAGCTGAATATATATTTTTCGGATCTTTATTTTGAAAATCAGTCATATCATGTGAGAGAATGTCATTAATAAAATCATTATATATCAAAATTTTCTGAATTTCTTTCCGCCTCGGCATTCTTGTCCTCTTGCTGAACACTAACATAGTTCGATAGACGTACACATGGGTTGATTGGTCTCAGGGTTACCAACTTTATGATAGGATTTTTAAATTTTTTATATATTTGGTTTTAATTCAATATATCACCTATTATTTTCAGTAGAGGCTGGGGGCCCCTTGTATTCACGGGGCCCTGGGCTACAGCCCCAATAGCCCATAGGTAGATCCGCCCATGCGTGTACCCATTCCAGACACAAGCACATTTAGCTTAGTTGGAGGGGTTATCAAGATTGCTAGTAATGTGAGTTATACGCACATTGCTAGTACTCTTTAAAAAAACTGCTATGCAAAACTAATACTATGTATTTATTCTATATCTTACACTGAAGGAATATTTATCATCATCACAATTTCTCGGGATGTTTCATACGCGTCCCAACGCTACTGATTAATGCAAATACAGGGTGGCCCGTTTACAGTGGTCCAAAGATTTTTTTCAGCTTGAGAGCATATTAAGTGATCATTTAAAACATACTTTAGTTAAGCGAAAACTTATGGTTTAGAAATTGTGTTCTTTTTTTAATTACCCGAAATTTCAATATTTTTGACACAAAACCACTCTGTTATGAAAAGTACTGGACCGAATCCAATGAAATTTGGTATAAGCATAGTGCAATAATCTACCTATCGCGCTATAGGCTCATCTAGTGTAAATAACTAGACTAGATTATTAAAAAGATCATAATTTCGAAACCATAAGTTTTCGCTTGACTAAAGTACGTTTTAAATGATCACTTATGATGCTCTCAAGCTGAAAAATATCTTTGGACCACTGTAAACGGGCCACCCTGTATAATTTTGTCGAATAAACATCTTCAGACTTGACTGACAGGCTGGCAATTTTTACATACAGTATAAAAGGCGACTATGAAAATACATTCCCTTTCGTGCTCGATTGCGTTAAAGCCACCGGTACTACGTATTTGATGTCTATAAAAATATATTTAAAACAAAGTTACGAAGACGTTAGAAGTATTCACCCAGTGACTACAGGCACGACCTACGACCTATATAGGTCGTGGGATCAAATTCAGACAGACAAATGACTTCGTGAAATGAAGGTAGAAACACCATTTACCACATACCTACCTACCAACCGAAATACCGCAGACACACCTACAAGCACTGGGCCTGCGTCATTACGGCCCATTATCTCTCAATTAGACGGTCTGTGTCCTCAGTGGGAATGTTATAGACTGGCTATTGTAAGTATAACATTTAATAAAACGGTTAGAAAATTCGATTTGTAACAAACTACAAATTGCCGCATACGCTTCTAAAACTCAAAGTACTTTCTCAAATTAAGGTTGCAAATCTAATTCTCGGGTCCAGTGCATTATTGAAGTACATAGTTGAATAAGACACGGACGCAGTTGAGAGCAAGAGGTTCAGAGAATTATATTATATAAAGCTAGATTTATACTATATAAAGCTAGATTACCACTCACTCACTCACTGACTCATTGACATAATTGTTCTCCCAGATGGTGGATGGGGCGGTGGGTATATTTTGACAGATTCGTAAACAAGTAACTCTCAAACCTACGGGAAAAGTGCCAAACCTCCCCTTTTCCCCCCCCTTCTCCCCCCCCCCCCCCCCCCCTATCGTATCTCGGAAACTACGAGACCCGTATTTTTTTCTTTTTACGGATTCGTATAGAGGAGGCTCGGTAAAGTAAAAACCATTTTTCAAAGTCCCCCCCCCCTCCCCCCTTCTCCCCCCCTTTAGGCGGATCTCGGAATCTAAGAGACTTGGAACATTTTTTTTTCAGATTCATTTAGAGGGGCAATGCTTTAGTCAAAATACTTCTGCAACCCCCCCCCCCCCACATTACCGCCCCCCACTTTTTTTTTTTTTTTTTTTTCACAAGCACGCGAGGAGCTTGCACCTCGCGCAACACGCAAATACTAAACCCCCCCATCTCCCCCCATCACCCTTCCCCCCTTTTTTTTTTTTTCACAAGCACGCGAGGTGCTTGCACCTCGCGCAACACGCAAATACTAGTTATACTATATAAAGCTAAATTACCACTCACTCACTCATTGACATAATTGTTCTCCCAGATGGTGGATGGGGAGGTGGGTATATTTTGACAGATTCGTAAACAAGTAACTCTCAAACCTACGGGAAAAGTGCCAAACCTCCCCTTTTCACCCCCCTTCTCCCCCCTCCCTATCGTATCTCGGAAACTACGAGGAGGTACGACTTCGTATAGAGGAGGCTCGGTAAAGTGAAAACCATTTTTCAAAGTCGCCCCCCTTGCCCCCTTCTCACACCCTTTAGGCGGATCTCGGAAATTAAGAGACCTGGAACATTTTTTTTTCAGATTCATTAAGAGGGGCCAATGCTTTAGTCGAAATAATTGTGCAACCCCCCCCATCAACCCCCCCCCCCCCCCCTTTTTTTTCACAAGCACGCGAGGTGCTTGCATCTCGCGCAACACGCAGATACTAGTATTATTATAAAGCTAAAGCTGGTTCGAAGAATATTGCTTTATTGACAATATTAAGGAAGTACCTCAATAGATTCACAAGAACTCGGGTGACTTGTTGTACTCTTTGTATTCAGTAACTGTTATTTTATAGCAGGATCGACTTAAATTACAAACTACACAACAGATACCTACCAAGTTTTACTCAAGTACCTACTTCAGGGGTAGTTAAGTACTGATGTTGTTGTAACATTGATGACGATTATTAGCATCCATCCAACCTAAGTACCTTGTTAGTGAACCTTTCAGTTATTTATAGAGCCACAAACTATAAATATTCTTTGCTCTACATTGTCTAACGCATAAATAGAGTATATGTACATTGTTAAATTTTGATCGTTTTAATCCCGTGGAGGGTCAAACCGGTGTATGAAACACTATCGATTTGTAAAGATAAAATTAAAAAATAAAGTACGTTTTTCTTAATAACTTGAATTAATTTACGCCTGAGTGAATAAATAATGTGAACCATTAGTAGACATCATTCGATTATGACAACAATGACGCGTTCGCCTAGTCAACGTGGACTCACAAAAAATAGCCAATCCTAGACCAAACCCCGCCCCCAAACCCCATTTGATTGGCAATACGAAAGGCGCGCGCCCCGCACACCCCGCGCGCCCACGAGCCCTGCGCGCCCCGCGCTCCCCGCGCGCTAAGGGCAGCGCAGGAGTGACACGTCATAACATAAAAATTCAGTTTCTCTTAAGCTTTGATTTTCTAGGATAGCGGTGCCGTCATATAGCGGCCGTAATATAGCGGTGAATGACGTCACTACAACGTTGTCTTTGTAAACAAAATGGCGCGGTTTCCTAGAGAGCGGTAACTGACACCGTAACGTCAAAAAGAGGTGCCGCCATTTGCATGACGGCCGTCTTGTCGTTGTCAGATGGTTTCGTGAACGTTTCATTGATAGCGATGAAGCAGACAGTGCAAAGAGTAAAGTAATATACAGGAGACAGAGGGGGTGAAACTCCCGAAGAAACTTCAGACACAAAATTTGCCAAAAAAACTAGTGACATCTTATGTCCGGGGTCAACTTAGTTTTGTACGTAATGCGTTTATTTTGCTAATAGATGGCAGCAGCTACGATATATTTATACATATATGATAATCAAAATTAATAAAAAAATATTATTTGTATCGAAAAATTCATAAAGCATTATTTAATGTATTTAGGCACCTAATTCACTAAATCACTAAATTAAATGGCATTATAATTTTACTGAATCATAGACTCTATGCACCTCGCTTGTTTATGAAAAACAAAGAAAAAAGAAAAATATAAAACTGTCAAAAACAGTTTGACAAATTTCGGAGAAAAAGCGCGGGAACCTTCAAGATTGTTAGGCGCCTTTTTTTTTTCAAAAAAAAAACTTAATTTGTAATAAATAAAAAGCAACTCATTTTTGAACAAATTTATTAGATAACGATTATCGATTCCTCCACAAGGAAGAAGCCCAGAGAAACCGTTAATCAATAAAGATTAAGTGACGACACTGAAACGAACTTTTATTGCTTCATTTTTTTTTTGTAACGGCCCTTTTAATTAGTAACTTGAAAATTTAACATATAACCTCAAAACATTGGGATTATCGATTCCTCCACAACAAAGAAGCCTAGAAGACTCGGAAAACACCTGGTGTTTTCAGTTTTCAGTCCAACGGTGTCAGTAGTTTTGTTGATTCAAGATTAATCTATAAAAATGCACTATGGCGGATGGTGCCTGAAATAGGGTGACCATGTATTCCAACGAAACAAGTATTTTCGAGTACTTCATTACCTAAACAATGACGCAAAACACGTCGTAATATAAAATTGTGTACGAGTACAAGCAACGTTGAGCTGATGCCTGCATACCAGTGTCCACTTGTGAAGTTTTTGTTATATTAGTTGGGTCTATTTTGGCTAAAGGCAAACGAAAGTGGAAAGGTAACTGACATTGGAGATTGGGAAATTTGATTAAGTAAAGAATACTTAAATATATAGGTTTCCTGATCGCTATAACCTGGGAGTCTAAGTCAAGAGTGAATAGGTTACTTCTAGGCAAGCGTGCTCCATCTTCGACCACATCATCACTTACCATCAGGTGAGATAAGAAATCACATTTAATATGCACGAGAGGAAAACTCACACATGCCATAAAAATAAAATTAAATGTAGACATCACATTTTTGCATTACCATTGCCATTGTGGCATACTTCATTGGTTGTCTACAATTTGTTTTCGGCACTCACCTCTTGACGCGCCTCAAGACGCGCCGCAATTCGCACCGCGCTTAGCTGTGGTCAGGGGGTTTGTGTGGAGGTTCCTGTCTCTGCAGCTCTAACCACAGGTAGCTTGGACCCTGCTCCCAATACGCGGGCCTCTATTTTTTTTTATGAAATATTTAAAAATGTAACTAGATTAGAAAGAAAGTTAATAAACGACATAATAATAATCTTGATTCAGAACCCTCAAGGCACGAGTCCTACTCGCACTTGGCCGGTTTTTTTCATACTTAATGGTTATTAGACATTTCTTAAAAATTGAAATAAGTACACTTACGGCAAAGGAAACGTGAAAAAGCGTGTCTCTTCTTCTTTTCGACTAGATCCTCGTAATCATTACACCTAGCACCTTCCAGCAGAGGTGGATCGGAGTCTGAAAGTGTAGAAGTCAAATGACTAACTAAATTCATGTCAAAATGGTCAGTGTCATTATGATTAAAGTTACCTTTAATCATAATGACACTGACCATTTTGTGCATCATTTTTCTTTGATTATACACGGTTAATTTTACATCGTTTTGGAGCCGAAACACTAACTCCAGACGAGTAATAGTTACTATTGGCAATGTTATTGTTTTTTTAAGACATCTAATAAAGAAGTTAGAAATTTTTCAGTTTTTTCTGTAATTTTTTGTTTTCTAGTAGCGCTTCCACTATATTGTTCATAAAAGCAAGATCATACGCGATCCACTCGGTGATGACGTAGTGCGGCATAGATGTGCGTGTATGAGTCAGTTGATAGCGCGCTCGCAGTGGACTCAAGGGATGGTCAGACGAATAATCGTTACCTACAAGTAGGTATTTTATTTCAGGTACGATTTAGGTTGGTGCAAGTTCATTTACCTCCATCATCTCTCGTTATAGCAGAAGCATGGCACAGTTTCTACAACTATCACATCTCCTTGTAAACGAGAGAAATTAATTGGGATTGAGATATATTTTAGAAAGCGGCTGTAACTGAATAAAGTAAAACTATTGGTCGCCTTTTGGTCGAAATTCTATATAGTTTCAATTAGTTTCAATTATTTTTATTTATGTGACATTGACAAACAGTAAAATAATAAAAGTCGAAGCAAAGACGGTGGCCTCATTGCTTCGACTTTTTCATCATAACGCATATGTGTATGTGTTTTTTATAACAATTTATGTCTAATGCATATTATATGAATATTAGTTATCTGCACTCCTTCTCCATATAAACTTAACTGTGACAAATTTCATACTCCTCCGTCCGCGTATCTATTTATTTCGTTGCAATACCTACATCGTCACCTTATTTCAACTATTTCGACGTGTTTTGCTTCATTAAGTAGATAAATAGGTACCTACTCGATAAATACTTGTTTCGTTGGAATACATGGTCACCCTATTTCAGGCGCCATCCGCCATAGTGCATTTTTATAGATTAATCTCGAATCAACAAAAATACTGACACCGTTGGACTGGAAACTGAAAACACATCAGGTGTTTGCCGAATCTTCTAGGCTTCTTTGTTGTGGAGGAATCGATAATCCCAATGTTTTGAGGTTATATGTTAAATTTTCAATTTACTAATTAAAAGGGCCGTTACAAAAAAAAATTAAGCAATAAAAGTTCGTTTCAGTGTCGTCACTAAATCTTTATTGATTAATGGTTTCTCTGGGCTTCTTCCTTGTGGAGGAATCGATAATCCCAATGTTTTGAGGTTATAAGTTGAATTTTCATTTTACTACTTAACGGGGCCGTCACAAAATAAAATAAAGCAATAAAAATTCGTTTCTGTCTCGTCACTTAATCTTTATTCATTAACGGTTTCTCTCAGGGCCTCAGTTATGGAGATCACGTTGGCCGAACGTCCTGATGTTCCAGAAACTAAAGTTCATTTTACTTTTAATCGGTGACATTACGAGTAAAAGTAAAGCCGTGGTTGTTTGTCAGCAAATCGTCGCTAAATCTTTATTCAGTAACAGTTTATCTGAGGTCCTCAGTTATGGAGATTCAGGTTGGCCGAACGTTCTGATATCAGGTCGTTCGGCCATAAATAAATGCTTCTAACTTTCGAATTGCTCCGTCACAAATTCTTTGGCTGGCATCTTTATGCGTCACATGATCGTCAGTAAAAACTGGAGTAGCAGCCAGCTCCCTACCTCGACTGGCCGAACGTTCTGATGTACATCTTCAAATCCAAAATTTCGACTTTCTGTGAGCTATACTTTAAAAGATATTCGTTACTTAGACAAACGTCCGGCCAGCGGGCCCCTTTTTAAATACTACTCTTTTATATTATTCAACAGCATTAGGAGCTTGGTACTATTATGTACCTTGCAAATCCAAAATTTCGACTTTCTGTGAACTATACTTTAGAAGATATTCGTTACATAGACAAAAGTCCGGCCAGCGGTCCCCTTTTTTAGATACTACTCTTTTATATCATTCAATAGCATTAGGAGCTTGATACTATTATGTACCTTACGAATACAAAATTTAGACTTTCTGTAAACTATACTTTAGAAGATATTCGTTATTTTAATAAGTATTCAACTTACGGACCTAGGTAAATTTGCGTTTGCCTAATACAATTACGTCTTTGCGCGGATCGTTTTACAGGAAAAGAAAAAAATAAGTATTTATTTGTTGTAATGTACTTACAATAATAAATACTTACTTTATAGTAAGTATAGTAACATAGATGTGTCTAGTTTGTATTAATTTTGTATGTCCGTAAGGATTGAGGAGCCACATCAGATTTTTTAAATCTGATCTCACCATTATTTAGCAGCAATATAAATTCGCGAATTCTAGATTTAGCAGCAAAATATATCATTAGTTATTTTAATGCAAAAGTGGCTCCTCAATCTAAACGTCTGAATTGAGGAGCCACCTGGAACTCGTTAAGTAATAGATGAATATTTATGAAAATTTTGTATCATTTAGTAGTAATTTTGCTTATTACCGTCTAAAAATTTAGTTTCTGTAGCGCTAAAATTAAAGAAATTACAATACTTTTAAAATGGCTCCTCAATCTAAACTCAAGAGGTGAATTTCTATTGGATATGAGCGATCAATTAATATATTGGACATAATGATCATTTAGCAGGTGTTGTGTTTGTTTTTGCAGTATAGGAATAAAATTGTAAAACAGAGTACATTTTGTATATGAACGCATTTTCTTTGGCTCCTCAATCCTGACGTTCTAATTATATATGTTTGACTGTAGCCACCTGAGATTTCAACGGAATCTAAAGATAGAGATACTAACATTTAGCAGAAATGTCTGCTAAATATACCTGCACAGTTCAGCAATGTACATATTTTGGATTTTGAAAAAACAATACTTAACTATTTTCTTGGAAATTCAGTGTGTAGGGTGACCACATTTTGGGGGTAACAAAGCATTCATCAGCGGTGAAGTATTCTTGTTTGTACATGAATAATGTTCATGTACGAAATAAATAATTAACTTGGATTTCTTATATTATAAAGTTAATCATCATGTTTGTGTCATCATAATTAAATTTTGGGGATTTAATATGTGCAATATCGTGCAGTGACTGATAATTAAGTGCAGTTTGATATCCTGTTTTCAATGTAAGTACATTTGTGCCGACTATTGTTATTTTTTCACATTAAATTTATTTATTTAATATGCATTATGTTCGGTCGATTCTTAAAATAGACAAAACTGAAGCACTTTAATGTTCGTAAATATTTGTTTATAGTAAATAGTAGCCACTGTGAATTTGCTTGTAACGTGTCTTTCATTTTTGAACACGTAGCCTTGAAGTATTGCTTTAGTGCCTATTTATTTTTGCCTTTGAATTTGAACATAATTTCTGTTTTTGGCATCCAAGGTTTAGAAGATGCAACTTTAATCGCTGAAGATAAGACCGACTGTACGTTTTGTAACAACCAAACTGTGTGTAAATATAGTCTATCAAACACAGTTTCATATGAACTGAATGGTTGTGAAAAGTTTAGAGTGAGAGAAATACCAGAATTTGTAATGTTTTCGAATAAATCATATAAATTAGTAGGTGCTATAGAATTTATTCCTGCAATGATCGAAACTGGCATAGGCCACTAGAAATGTCACTATCTTACACCGAAAGATGAGATGTTCTATTACGATGATTACCATTCTAAAATTCGTATAAGTACTAATCAGCCAATATTCATTCATTCTATAACTTATAGCGAAATTGATTGCTAAATAACCAAATCGTAGGTACGATAGATATAATTTGTTATGAAAATATAAATTTAATAAATTACTTATCCTGGTTTCATTAATACGAGTATAATATGGTCACCCTACACACTGAATTTACAAGAAAATAGTTAAGTATTGTTTTTTCAGAATCCTAAATATATACATTGCTGAACTGTGCAGGTATATTTAGCAGACATTTCTGCTAAATGTTAGTATCTCTGGCTTTAGATTCCGTTGAAATCTCAGGTGGCTACAGTCAAACATATATAATTAGAACGTCAGGATTGAGGAGCCAAAGAAAATGCGTTCATATACAAAATGTACTCTGTTTTACTATTTTATTCCTATACTGCAAAAACAAACACAACACCTGCTAAATGATCATTATGTCCAATATATTAATTGATCGCTCACATCCAATAGAAATTCACCTCTTGAGTTTAGATTGAGGAGCCATATTAAAAGGATTGTAATTTCTTTCATTTTAGCGCTACAGAAGCTAAATTTTTAGACGGTAATATGCAAAATTACTACTAAATGATACAAAATTTTCATAAATATTCATCTATTACTTAACGAGTTCCAGGTGGCTCCTCAATTCAGACATTTAGATTGAGGAGCCACTTTTGCATTAAAATAACTAGTGATATATTTTGCTGCTAAATCTAAAATTCGTGCTGCAAAATAAGCTACATTGCTGCTAAATAATGGTGAGATCAGATTTAAAAAATCTGATGTGGCTCCTCAATCCTTTCGGACATAATTTTGTAGGCAACTGATAAACAATTTACGAGGGTACTTGTGTATTTTTCTTTGCTTTGGCTCGTCAGTTACCGTAGTCATTTTAAGTTAAGACAAGTTGGTGTTGTGCAGGCATCACTTTTAAATTAGTAATAGCATTTAGTGAATTAATCGCGTTACTTAATACATAGTGGAACTTACTATGAAAAACAAAAGATGAAGACCTTCTTGTTCATGTACAAAAGTTAATACTTAGCAAATACCAAAACATATTTCAGGATATAAAGATCATACCGTCACCTAATAATAAAAAACACTAGACAATCTGTAATGATTTAAAAAGTGAAGTCACACCAAAGGCTATTATCAAACGAAATTATCAATTATTTTTTCTGACAAACAAAGTTCTAAATTGACAATTGGTAGGCATTGTCATTTTAAAATTTCAGTTCAAGGTTATTTCTATTTATTGTCAACATGTTTAGACATTTTTGTTCTTATACAATCTCTTTAAACTGATTAAAGATTCATCATCTTCCTGGCCCACGTTATTTGAAGACGGCGCTACACGTATTTTCTTCCATTCTCCTATGTCAATCTTTATGCTATCATTTACTAATTTAAGATGTAACTACTGTTTTTCTTAATCCCAGTTTTGTTGTTATAGCAATGTTGAGTGATTATGAAAGTAAGTATAATGTTTGAAAACGGGTTTGCTAGCTAGGCGCTTATTTTAGGAACGAATACCCTATGAAGTCCATAGGAAGTAAAAATGGAAATTTGTCTAAATAACGAATATCTTCTAAAGTATAGCTCACAGAAAGTCAGAAGTTTGGATTTGCAAGGTACATAATAGTATCAAGCTGCTAATGCTATTGAATGATATAAAAGAGTAGTATTTAAAAAGGGGCCCGCTGGCCGGACGTTTATCTAAGTAACGAATATCTTCTAAAGTATAGCTCACAGAAAGTCGAAATTTTGTATTTGCAAGGTACATAATAGTACCAAGCTCCTAATGCTGTTGAATAATATAAAAGAGTAGTATTTAAAAAGGGGCCCGCTGGCCGGACGTTTGTCTAAGTAACGAATATCTTCTAAAGTATAGCTCACAGAAAGTCGAAATTTTGGATTTGTAAGGTACATAATAGTTTCTGACTCCGAGCACTACTGGGCGATCTGAAAGTATAATAACAATAAAAATAATGATAAGGGGCCCGCTAGCTAGACAATAAAAACGTCATTTAATCAAAAACTGTTGAGGTACAAAATATATCTTATTATTTTCTATAGGTACAAAATAATGTCCTTATGTAAACCTATCACCTATTGATAAATCTCGTTGGGGCCTGCTAGATAGACCCACACTAATATTACGGTCGCTATATGACGGCACCGCTTTCCTAGGAAACCAAAGCTTAAGACGCCATCGGCACCGGTGTTGTCGCGCGAAAATAATGGCGTCTCAGAATTACGTGTACTCCAACCTGAAGTTCGTTGCCATGGTGCAATTTTACGTCTGGATTTTTATTTGTGGAGTGAAGTGAAGCGATTAGTGTACAGAAACAATAACTGACTATAATAGATAAATAAGCATGACTTATACAGAAATTTAGGAACATTGGCAACACTCTTGGTCAATGGACACCAGCAAACCTAAGATGCTTAACACTCAGACCATCATGACCCGGAGACTTACCGCCCGTCATGGCGTTTATAGCACGTTTGACCTCCTTGGCAGTGAATCTAGTTCCTAGATCATGACAGTAATCAGTAGTATTCACTATCCATGGTTGACTGGTAGAGAATGCCTATGGCATTAAGTCCTTGTTTTGAGACAAACAAATTCGCCTTCCCGCCCGCTCCCGAACGGTCCGCATAAACGACAGAAAAATCCGAACCATTTTCAGTACCGACCAAGCTTCGACTTGATAATTAAGTAAAAATTGGTAACATAATGGTTTATACTAACATGCAGTCAAAAAAATTAACGTAATGAATGTATTTGTTAGGAGATACTGTTCTCCAGAAGTAAAATATTAGTTAAAGGTAAAAGGAAAATCAAACAATGTGTCACAGAGTACATTATATATAGGGTACAATGTGTTAGTTTTGCAATGCAAACCATAGATATCATGAAAAAATATATTAGTGTCAAAACAAACGTCAAACAAACTTAAAAATCAAATTAATAGACAACAATTTCTTTGTCAAAGACAATCTTAAAAAAGGTTATTCTAACACTGCCCCTTACTCGAGCAAACGCAAATACATTGCGAGAGTACAAAATCAAGAAATAAATTTGGTTTACAATATGAGCCTAAATAACTAACCTTAGTCAAGTTTTTAAAATAAAACTAAGTTAAACCTATACAGTCTTATTACAAAAAGCGGTTTAACTAAAAACCCTGGTTTAAACTTCTTTAAACGGTAGTACAAAAACCACTGATTAGAAAACCACACAAAAACGGTATTACAAATCGTGGTTTTGTGATAAACCATAGACTATATCATGGTCTAACGCTAAACCTCGGCGACCCCTAGTTTAACGATGGTTTATATCACTAAATCGGATCTTTCAAAGTTTTTCCTTTAGGTTGAATCATGTATTTCATTGTGTTGTGTTGTTTTAACTCGAAAATGGACATTAACATGGTTGATTTAATTGATATTGAGGATATTGAAGCCGCTGAGTTGTTGGAAATGCAACGCCGACACAACAGAAATCGTGTTCGAGTCAATCCCATCGTAGTATATCCTATAATATTTAAAATTTGGGTAGGTAAGCTTAAAATCAATAAACTGTAGACGGATTTCAAGTTAATCTAAGTAATGTATGTTTGCTTACTTTTTCCTCGGCACTCCAATTCTCAGATCGCATTTTTTTTGTTGGTCCACACACACACAATAAATTATTAAAATTATGAAGTTAAACAAAGAGGCACTTGATCTAATAGACTTAAATTCCAAAGCTAAATGAATTGTGTTCAACTTGCGATGGTTTTGTTTAATGTTATGGTTTCATATATCGCGCGAGAATGTTACGTTTCGATACACGTACTTGGATGTGTTTTTAGAAATTAATACGACATTAAGTAATGTGCTCAAAACTGCAATCGACGAAATAACTAAATAATGTTTATATCCATGCAAAATAACCAGGTCTCAATATTTTTAACACTCCTAAACATCATCTAATCATTAGCGTATTATCAAAACGTTTTCTTTTCTGGGCATACGGAACGTTGCAATAGAATGACATCATGGTGAACAAATGATATTTGTATTAATCTGTGGTTGATATTTGAACAATGGTTCAAATGACGGTACTAAGAAGTCCATGGTTTTTTTAAGTTTTGTAATACGAACAAATTTAAACCATGGTTCTGTAGATAAGCCTGGACTTAATAGTCCAGGTTTAAACCAAGGTTTATTTAGTTTTTTTATAATAAGACTGATACAGTTCACAAAGAAATTATGTTTAACCCTAGGTAAGGCTTTGGTAAAAAGATCTGCTTAAGGACGTAAGTTCGAATCTGACGTAAATAAGCTGTTTTTGGGTGCCTTTTTCGACTAATATAAAGAAATTCAAACAAAACTAACAGTTGCAATAGATAGGTTACTTCTTTATCTCCAAAGCAGCCGTGTTTAAAATACAAAAAATATGGTTTTTAGTATTGTAAACACGATTTTTCAAAACCTCTGCATACAAAGTTTAGGAAAAAGGGTTAAGTTTAGGATTCTTTTTCTGCTAAACATTTACATATTTTGATTCTTAAAAAATACCACAGGCTAGCAGATATAATTACCTCAAAATGAGCCTATTAATAATAACGAAAATGTAACAAATAGCTTCACAAAAAAATAAAATCCCTTTTAAATTTTTCACATATTTTGCTAAAGCGCATGAATCTAAACTGGTCGCATTAAGGGTTATTTTCGTTGGTCACTGTTTAGATTTATTGGACAGAAAAGTGTAAAGAAATTTTAATACGCGGTCAGCCGCCTTCGTGAGTGGACGCTATGTCGCTTGTCAACAGAAATTTGTCTAAAAATAGATCGCTGTACGAACACAAAATAATTCATAATACTACACAATACTTATTTCGATACTTTACGCATTTTATATGAGCAACTTGAGAAAGTAAGTTTTTTATCTATTCTTTGGGAATAATTGTTATCTTTTTTGAATAAATGTCAAAACCCAAGATGATACCGATTTTTTTAATGGGTGCAAATGACTCGGTTTTTTTTAAATGTATGTTCCCCGATTTCTCGTAACTAGACCGATTTGAAAAAATATTTTTATTGTTTGAAAGGCACCTGGTAGGTATATTTCCAGGTGGTCCCATCGTCATCAAGTCAGGATCTGATGATGGAATCCTGTCGAAATCGAGGGAACTCTTCAAATATTATTATTTTTTAAAGTAACTTGTGTAGTTGCTCTCGGAAAATACCATTCGGTGAAGTGGAACTGATGATGAAGACCACAGACGGCTACCGGAACTACTCAATTATAAGTATTTCATGGGTTGCGATTCGATTACTAGAATATGGTTGTTAATCACTTTATACTTGTTAACATGTATATGGTGAAGTTGAGCTGATGGTGAAGTACCTGAAGAACTCCTCAAAAATGAACGGCTCTGCATCGGGAAAAGCAATATTTTGTAAATGGTGATAAGTAGTTTACATTTAGGCTTTTGTAACTAGGTAAAGCACTAGTCGACAAACCAAAACACTAAAAACAAAAAAAAATACTTCCAACTTGTTATTTTTGGAAATCTGTCTTATTTTTAGTTAAAATTATTTTTTTCATGATATTTTTTTATTATATATTTATAT
This sequence comes from Tholera decimalis, assembly GCA_943138885.2. Classification (NCBI taxonomy): domain Eukaryota; kingdom Metazoa; phylum Arthropoda; class Insecta; order Lepidoptera; family Noctuidae; genus Tholera; species Tholera decimalis. The sequence continues at coordinate 25,971,449 of OW964552.2, read as the reverse complement.
AATAAACTACAATATATATATATATATATATATATATAGTAGTAAGTAACTATAATCATATAATATAAGTAATATGTATATTTATTTGACAAAAAAATACTTACAAATTTCTTAAAACTAGCTTATTTACATTTTTTGTAACTACGCCAAATAACTTTGTTTTTCATAGTGTTTGTATGAATTACAAAGTTATATTTGCGGTTTTAGAAAATATGCTGTATCTCACAAATTGCTGACCCGATCTCGTTCAAACTAATTTTGGTTGAAAGGTTATACTAAGATCTACAGACATATATATGTATAGACACCGCAGCCCCGGATCACAAGGGCAACTGAAGGAACAGAGTGGGTTTTTATTCAGTATTCGTCTGACACTACTTTCCGCTACACCCAGAGCGAAAGGAGTCATTTTGATGATTTTCCCCCCCAAAAAATTGGCCAAGTGCAAGGCAGACTCGCCCATGAAGGGTTCCGAAGTATCTATAATAATATAATATAATATGTATATTTAATAGACAAAAGAAATAACTTGCAAATTTCTTAAAACTAGCTTATTTACATTTTTTACAACTACGCCAAATAACTATGTTTTTCATAGTAGTTGTATGAATTACAAAGTTACATTTGCGGTTTTAGAAAATATGCTGTATATCAAAAATTGCTGACCCGATCTCGTTCAAATTAATTTTGGTTGAAAGTTTATACTAAGATCTACAGATATATGTATTTTTTAGATTTTTCACTCCATTATTATAGAAGTTAGAGGGGACACACACACACATTTTACCACTTTGGAAGCGTTCATCTTTTAAACAATTTACTTTATGAAAATGTCCTTTTAGAAACTTTAATGTTATTTTTAAATATCTGTCTATAGATACCACACACGCATAGGTTTCATGAAAAAAAAAATATATTTTCAGTTTTAGTTCTATGTGTGGGGAGCCCCCCTTTATTTTAAATATTTTTTAAGTTTTTTCTTAAAATCGGAAAGCGGTTCACAGAATACAAGTTTCACATGTATAGTCCTAATAGTTTCGGAATAAAATAGCTGTGACATACGGACGGACAGACAGACAGCTTTGGGGACTGAGTCACGTGTGTCCGTAAGAGGATACCCGTTTGCAAATCCCTACACGTGGCCCTCGGGTGGTGCTAATCAGGTGACATCAAACAGGTGGCAGGTTAAAACTGCAGGCTTGTGACCACCCACAGGGCAAAGACGTACCGCTCCAGGGACCAGGACCACTCTTCAGGGAACTTAATTAGCGACCAAACAGTCAGAAACCGCTTGCATGAAGTGAACCTTCATTCCCGAAGACCGCTACGGGTACCACCTATAGCAATGCACAATCGTAGGATTCGATATCAATGGGCTCTTGAACACAGAAATTGGGCAGAAGAACAATGGCGTTTCGTGTGCTTTTCTGATGAGTCTCGTTTTGGTATGAGACCGGATACAAGACGTATACGACACTGGAGAACCCCTGGACGCCAACAGCGATTAAAATCCTGCCAGGAAGTCCATCCTTATAGTGATGGAACCATCATGGTATGGGCGGGTATTTGGATCGGCGGAAGAACTGAGTTGATTTGGATCAGAGGCAACCTCAACGCTCAAATTTATGCTGAGACGATTGTATCTGACGTCATCGTTCCTCTACAAGTGCAAATCGGTCCCTTATTTCAGTTAATGCATGATAATGCACGACCGCACACCGCAAGAGTTGTAAGACAGACTCTCGCCGCAGCTAACATCAATGTCCTGCTCTGGCCTGCTCAGTCGCCAGACTTGAACCCGATTGAGCATGCATGAGATATGCTACAGAGAAGAGCTCTGCCGAATATGGAGGGTATCCAGTCGCAAGAAGACCTTTTTTTGTTGTTGCAACGAACATGGGCGGCCATTCCACAGCGTGATTTGGATGAACTCATTTTGAGTATGCCAAACCGATGTTCTTGTGTTGTTAGTGTTCGCGGTAGAAACACGGATTATTAATTGTTTAAGTTACCCAATAAAATTTTAAAGAAAACTGTTATTTCAGTCTTTTTTTCGAACTTTAATGTTAGTGGTTCAAATGTCAAAAATCCCTTTATTAGGAAAATGGCAAATTTCTTTATTAATGCAAAGGTGACTTGGTTTATCGTTACTGTGACAAACGAAAACACTTTATTTGATGAATCCTTAAAGAAAATTTTAATTAATATCAATCAGGAGAAAAGTTATTGCAAAAATATATGTTGATCCCTAGACACTTTTGATGTGTGTATTATAAAAGTTAGAGAGGGGGGACACATTTTACCACTTTGGAAACGTATATCTTTTAAACGATTGACTTTAAGAAGAAGTAGTTTTAGGAACCGATATAATTTTTAAAGACCTGTCTATAGATACCGCACACGAAAAGGTTTGATGAAAAAAAAAAACCCATGTGGCACTCGGGGACTGCCGCGGTAAAGCTATTGCATAGCATTTTTTATCAACTTATGCAATTATAATTATTTATATATTTTTTTATTTATGCAGTATTTTTTTTTCTTTGATATTAATTCAAGTTACCGGGTCAATTATACCACATTTTTAGTTTTAAGCTATTTCTCGCGACGTTGACATTTTAGACTTTCTTTCTCCTATAAAAAAATGTAAATGTTTCTTATTTTATTCAACAAAATATTTACAAAATATCTAAATCCATACTAATATTATAAATGTGAAAGTAACTCTGTCTGTCTGTGTGTTACCTTTTCACGCCTAAACCGCTGAACCGATTTAGATGAAATTTGGCGTGGGAATAGTTTAGGACTCTGGAAAGGACGTAGGATAGTTTTTATCCCGAAATTCCTACGGGTTCGGGATTTACGCGGGAACCCCCTTCCACGCGAACGAAGTCGCGGGCAGAAGCTAGTAAGTATAATATAAAAGTACTTTCAATAAAAAAGAAATCATAAAAAGATATGATGAGACCCTGGGTTTGATCCAAAATACTGACGGTTACCAATCCGATTCTTTACTAAACACGCTAATAGAACGTTAGTAACCTGAATTGAAATAACTGACCATATTCGACCGTATTAGGTTTTATTTTCGTTACGGAATTTCTTGATTCGGTCGCCGCGCTCAAAGCCCGCGATAAAAGCTATGCAATAGCTTAAAAATATTTTTAGGTTCAGTTCCATGTATGAGGGGCCCCCCTTAAATTTATATATTTTTGTCTATCAATCGGAAAGCGGTTCAACTCGGCGGAACAGAATACATCTACCTACCAAGTTTCACATGTAGGTAGTCATAACAGTTTCGGAATAAAATGGCTGTGACTGTGAATCTATAAAGTATCAAAATGACTTTACGTACCCATAATTCGCGGAGCTATTCGTACGTTTGTGTGTGTTTGAGCCTTGTCTATGTAGTGATGCGATTTGATACCTATCAATTTTGAACATGCGTCCTTAAGTTCCGATGATGGCTTATAAGCTAAACAGATTTCTTTACGGTTAACACATTCTTGTATAAAATGATGATGTACATCAATGTGTTTCGTTCTACGGAAACATTCGTTCTCAACCATCTTGAGAGTGCTACGGTTATCATTAAAAATAGTGATAGGCTCCTTAGGTCGTGACCGATTCATGTGAAGCTCTAATAAAAAGTTTTTAATAAATTTTGCTTCCTTTACAGCACTACCAAGAGCGTAGTATCCAGCCTCTGTACTCGAACAGGCAACGTTTTGCTGTTTGTGGCTATGCCAATTGATTAAGCTATGTCCAAACTTGCTTATAAAACCCGAATATGATTTCCTATCAGTCGTATCCCCCGCCCAATCTGCGTCGGATGAAATTTCAATTATATCGCTACCTCTCTTGAAATTAAGTCCATAGCTAATTGTACCTGATAGATACCGAAGTACACGTTTAGCAGCAAGCCAATGTGATTCATCGTAACAAGTGTTATATTGACTAAGTTTACTGCACGCAAATGGGCCATTATTTTTTTCCAGGGCCCAAATTGACTAACTATGTCATAAAAAATAATTTTAAAACATATACGTTTTTTTTTAATTTTTAGGTTAATTTAGTTTCATCAATATTTAAAGTAAACAGTACAGTCATTGGCAGCGACGTTTTTTTACTATTTATTGTTTTGTTTGATGTTAATACAAGGAAAGGAGTAGAAAAACAACAACTGTGTTACTTACTTAGAATAATCAGCTTTATTGGTAGGAACTTTTACATCATTTAAAAAACCTATCAGACATAAACTTAGACAAGAATTACAATAATCCTATAATGTAAAATCACAATCATCTCAGTCTAATATCTTATTTTCTAATTAAGTTTACCAATGCGTTACGTTATTTTAATTTAAGCTACTGTAGTTTCTCAAAATATGACTTAATATTGGCAATTTAAGCTCAATCTTTTTAGTATAGGTTGAAATATGGTAGATAAACAAAAAAAAATATAAAATTTGTGATGGTTTAAAATTATATTTAAGCTTTATAGCTCTTAACGTATTCAGGAAAAGAGGGACAAAAAAGTAACGCAGTAGTTTTTTTTTGTCGCTTTAACTAATAGAAACGCTCTAAAAACAATTATAAAGTATTTTAAATCAAATAAAACTCCTCCTTAAAAAAAAAACAAAACAAAATCCTCTCAAATTAACATTTTTAAACGTAAAATATTTGTCTCATCAGTCTTATTTCTCAAATATATTTAATTGAACATCATATTCGTAATATACACGTTTACCTTTCTTAAATATTTTAGGGGTTTAATGATACCAAGTTTCTTGAATAATGGAGGTTTTCAGCCTGGAAATTTTTATGACATGTTCGCCAAAAATACGCCTGATAGCTAAACGGTCTTTAAGTTTATTTATTCTGGAGTAATAGTTTCTAATAGCGTTAGACAAAGCTATGTATTTTTTGTCTCCATCCTCCGACTTTTTTCCTTTTTGTCTTTGGTATCTTTTCTTGTACTTGTTACATTTTCTTTTCAATTTCTCGTTTTCTTCCTCCAATTTCTTATTTTGTCTATATAATGCAGATCTGTCTCGTCTTACTTGTCTTCTTCCTCTTGACCTTTTTTCATTATTATTTTTTTTTTCTGTTTTTAGCGTGGTAAAATTACCAAATAAGTCCTCCCACCCCGGGCAGGGTGGGACTGTCAGACTTTTACTGACTAAAATCTACGGTGTTCCTTCAATAACCCTTTACGTACCGGGGTCACGGTAACGGGATGAGTCCCACGACCCTAACAGGCTTCGGCCCTCTACGGGGGGGCCTCGTCATATTGCTGACGCTCTTTGAGGCGCGCGTGGAACACAACGCGCCGTCGACCCGGGCATGGTCCATGGTCGGACAGCGAGTTGCCCTTTACTCGCTGTCCGCATGCCCTTCCTCTTGACCTTGGAGAAACCGGAGTTCCTGATCGTGATGTTGAAGCTGGTGTATAATCTAGAATAACTTGCTCTCTTTTCTGACGTTTTCGAAGTTTCTTGCTTGCCATCTTCCATTTACGCTTTGCTAATCTATATTATCTCTCTGTCATATCCTTTGACAAGTTTTTTAGTATAATAATATAATAATATTCCACAACTTCAACACAACGCCATCTAGTCCCAAACTAAGCAGAGCTTGTGTTATGAGTACTAGACAACTGATAAACATACATATATATTTCTAAATACATACATATTATAGATAAATTACACCCAGACAAAGAACAAATGGTCGTGCTCATCACACAAACATTTGTCCTGGGTGGGAATCGAACCCACGACCTTACGCATAGCAGTCAGGGCCACTGACCACTAGACCAACAGGCCTGTCAAGTAGCAAGATATCTCTCAAGATGTTTTCTTTTAGTCTCAGCATTTTTTACAGGGTCCTGTTTCAATTTTTCCCTATAACGCCGTTGTTTTTCTGCCGGTGTTAACGCCATTATATTGAAAATAATATACTGTAACAAAATAACCCAATAATTAATTAAGTGAACTGTAAATTAGATAAATACACTTAGAAAACTGTTTACTTTGCAACTGCGTTATTTCTCGTGGTAACGCAGTGTAGTGGTAACGCATTTGTAAAAATAACGTGTATTCTAACATTTGGATCATATGATAATAAATACCTAATCATTTTTGATGACATGCAAATATTTACTTAATCTATTACAAAACGCAATAAAAAAACAATCAAATATCTTAAAAACTCACCGTTTGTCGTCGGTAACTCAGCGGCTGAACAATAAACACACGCGCCTCTCCGGTCGACTCGCGCTCGACTGATGCGGCCAGCGTCAAGGCCACGAACACCCGCCTCACCCCGCCAGCAATTCACATTAAATCAAACTAACTTAGTCGAAAATATACTAAAAAATCCGAATTTAAAGCTCACTTTTGCTTGGTAACATACAGTACTTACGTTTTTTTTCTTCAACAGGGACAAGACAAGAAATATTTCGTAAATAACACACAGTTAAAGGAAAGATAAACTTATTAGGCTGTTAATAAAGTTCATACTTATCTTAATTTCCGTAGATATTTTAATTTAATAGTGCCGTAAAGAGTTTTAATGTAATGTCAATGTATTTGAAGCGAGTTGCTTGCTGGAACAGCCGGATTTTGTATGAGATACGACTGAGTTACCGAGAAAAGCGACTGAGTTACCGTAATTTACGTCAAATTATAACATTTTTCACTAATGTTTATGTCTTTTTAGAAGGGTATTATTATAACGTTTCTACCAATACCGATTTTATTTTAGTAATCATAGCTTTTTTTAATGTAATAGGTTCTGTTCTTGAGAGACCGATTATGGGCCCCGGGAAAAAATAATGGGCCATGGGCCATTATTTTTTTCCAGGGCCCAAATTGACTAACTATGTCATAAAAAATAATTTTAAAACATATTCGTTTTTTTTAATTTTCAGGTTAATTTAGTTTCATCAATATTTAAAGTAAACAGTACAGTCATTGGCAGCGACGTTTTTTTACTATTTATTGTTTTGTTTGATGTTAATACAAGGAAAGGAGTAGAAAAACAACAACTGTGTTACTTACTTAGAATAATCAGCTTTATTGGTAGGAACTTTTACATCATTTAAAAAACCTATCAGACATAAACTTAGACAAGAATTACAATAATCCTATAATGTAAAATCACAATCATCTCAGTCTAATATCTTATTTTCTAATTAAGTTTACCAATGCGTTACGTTATTTTAATTTAAGCTACTGTAGTTTCTCAAAATATGACTTAATATTGGCAATTTAAGCTCAATCTTTTTAGTATAGGTTGAAATATGGTAGATAAACAAAAAAAAATATAAAATTTGTGATGGTTTAAAATTATATTTAAGCTTTATAGCTCTTAACGTATTCAGGAAAAGAGGGACAAAAAAGTAACGCAGTAGTTTTTTTTGTCGCTTTAACTAATAGAAACGCTCTAAAAACAATAATAAAGTATTTTAAATCAAATAAAACTCCTCCTTAAAAAAAAAAACAAAACAAAATCCTCTCAAATTAACATTTTTAAACGTAAAATATTTGTCTCATCAGTCTTATTTCTCAAATATATTTAATTGAACATCATATTCGTAATATACACGTTTACCTTTCTTAAATATTTTAGGGTTTTAATGATACCGAGTTTCTTGAATAATGGAGGTTTTCAGCCTGGAAATTTTTATGACATGTTCGCCAAAAATACGCCTGATAGCTAAACGGTCTTTAAGTTTATTTATTCTGGAGTAATAGTTTCTAATAGCGTTAGACAAAGCTATGTATTTTTTGTCTCCGTCCTCCGACTTTTTTCCTTTTTGTCTTTGGTATCTTTTCTTGTACTTGTTACATTTTCTTTTCAATTTCTCGTTTTCTTCCTCCAATTTCTTATTTTGTCTATATAATGCAGATCTGTCTCGTCTTACTTGTCTTCTTCCTCTTGACCTTTTTTTATTATTTTTTTTTTCTGTTTTTAGCGTGGTAAAATTACCAAATAAGTCCTCCCACCCCGGGCAGGGTGGGACTGTCAGACTTTTACTGACTAAAATCTACGGTGTTCCTTCAATAACCCTTTACGTACCGGGGTCACGGTAACGGGATGAGTCCCACGACCCTAACAGGCTTCGGCCCTCTACGGGGGGGCCTCATCATATTGCTGACGCTCTTTGAGGCGCGCGTGGAACACAACGCGCCGTCGACCCGGGCATGGTCCATGGTCGGACAGCGAGTTGCCCTTTACTCGCTGTCCGCATGCCCTTCCTCTAGACCTTGGAGAAACCGGAGTTCCTGATCGTGATGTTGAAGCTGGTGTATAATCTAGAATAACTTGCTCTCTTTTCTGACGTTTTCGAAGTTTCTTGCTTGCCATCTTCCATTTACGCTTTGCTAATCTATATTCTCTCTCTGTCATATCCTTTGACAAGTTTTTTAGTATAATAATATAATAATATTCCACAACTTCAACACAACGCCATCTAGTCCCAAACTAAGCAGAGCTTGTGCTATGAGTACTAGACAACTGATAAACATACATATATATTTTTAACGGATGTTTAACGAGGATTTAATTGTTCCTATGTAGTCGTTAATTACTCCTCAGATCAGAAGGTTGTAAATTTAGACAATAAGTAGACACCTTGAAAACAGATAAACTTGTATTTTATATATCACTTAAATTAAATACAAAGACACGGTCTATGACGTAAGTCTATACACGGTGTATACGCGGGTCTATACTGTGGCATATGGGTAGCGACTGACTTCATTAGGAGCGGTTGGCCGTGAGAGCTCTGAAGGAGCTAGCTCAGCAAAAATACAATGTGTCGCCACAATAACCCCCTCCTTTTAAAAAAAAACAAAAAAAATAAAATTTATTAACAAACCAAAGTTAGAGTCGCTATAAATTTATACAAAATTAAATACAATTATACAAATTGCAATGCCACACTAGCAAATGTTGTATGCTGTTTGTTTATTACATTTAATAATGTTTATTATATTAATTAAATAATGAATTACATTATAATCATTTAATACAGATACAATATAGTTATGTTAAGTGTTAACAATAAAATGTAAATGTGTTACATCTAACATCAGCATTAGTTATACAATTAAACAACTTGTTTCGCAAGTACGATTGTACAAAGATTACTTAAACATAAGTATTGAAATTACACATTATTAAAAGTTACTGAAAATAATACATTTATGTTTAATTTACAAACATAATTCTTTTAGTATACTAAATATCAGCACTGGACATAGTAGCACATTAATAAAAGATAATAATATAAAATAATATAAGAATTATGAAATAACGTTATAACTGTTTCACTAGCCCTACGGTAATACCTTGGGATCGAACTTGCTACCAATGGTAGCAAACGGTTGCTATGCAACCAAAAGGTTCTCTAGTTTATAGCGGAACGGCAACGGTTCCGTAACACGTTGATGACGATTAATGCCAAAAACTATTATTACCCAACCTAGCTGTCAATGACACTTTTAGGGAGCGGTGCCACCATTCTACGGCACCATTGCTCTGTGGGTGGTAAGTATAAATATTAGTATATAAACATGCTGGTTTCACAATACATATGTTATTCGCTATCTTGTAATTTAATTCGCTTCATAACAATATTATTACTAGAATTACACTGTTGCAATTGTTGCATAAAATGAGCATCATATTTTGCGCAGTGGCTAATTCTGCGAAGTCAAGAAACGTAGGACATGTTATTGTTACTACGCGCGATAAGGTGTCGGCTTACAAATACACTAAAGGATATTTTTTGTAAGTATGAGTCTAGCCAAAAAATGTTAAATGAGCGCATGCAGGAGGCCTGTGACCTGGTGGACTTGGTTAAGCACAACGCAGAGAGGTATGAGTCATTGACTAATGACCTCACCTGTAGTTGTGCTTCAAATCACCCGGCCATCATGTTACCACAGATTATTCCTGCATCCTCACACATTTTACCTCATACTTTGGAAACCACAAGCCCAGCTCAAAGTAACATTTTAGTTTATTCAGATAGATTAGGCACAGGTTTTGGCTCACTATTAAATAATTATTGTGATCATACTATAGTAAGTCATTGTTACCATAACCTGCATTTCACTGAGCTTATTCATAAAATTACACAATCAAATTTGAATGAGCAGACTACAGTCATTCTTTTATTTGGAAACAGCCTTAATGTGACAAAACAGGACATTGTTAATGGTATTGGCACCCTCCTTAAATTAAAATTAGGCAAATTAATGTTATGTGCATTGCCTTATTCTAATAATTTGACATGTATAGAAAATGAATATATTTTTAGACTTAATAATTTGATGCATATGTTAGTATGCCGTCATAGTGACCATTTATTGTATTTTGATACTAACAATTTTGTTAGAGATTTTGTTTTGATTCGGGAATATATGTATCTTCCCAAAAAAAGTCGACATTTATTGGCTACTTTGTTAGCGTACAATATACACTCATTTATTGATAATTTTACTGATCCTAGGTTAAGTGAATATTCAGTATTATCTAGGGTATCTAATAATACTGAAATTAATTATTGCATTGACAGTTTACATAACTCAACCAATTGCTTGGTTGCAAACAATTTTACTACGGAGAATTTAAATTAGAAATTTTGACAACAGAGGGAATCTCTAGCAGTAATGAACTTTTAAACTGCAAAGAGGACACAAATATAGTTTTAAAATCAATAAATACTATTAACCTGGTACATCAAAATATTCAAGGATTTTTAAACAAAGATTTAGAAGTAGAGTTTTTTCTTAATTTTAACAATATTGATATTCTTTGCCTAACTGAACATTGGCTTCAAAGCCATCAATTTATTTTCAATTATAATAATTACCAGGTTGGTAGTTCTTTCAGCAGAGTGAATGCTATACATGGTGGCTCTTTAATATTAATAAGTAATAATCTTAAATTCAAGAACCGAATGGATATTGTGAGCCTCTCTGTTGAACGATCTATTGAAATAGCCTGTATTGAATTGGAGCAGTTTATTATATTAAGTGTGTACAGACCACCTTCAGGATTGTACGATTGCTTTGAAAAAGTAATGGATGAAGTTTTGCATAAAATCTGTAACTCGAGTAAATATGTCATTGTTTGTGGTGATTTTAATGTTAATTTATTAGAAAATTCTGGTTTGAGCACTAACATTATTAGTTTATTCCAATCATACAATCTTGTAAACCTATTTATGGAGCCCACTAGAATAACTCCTACTAGTGCCACTTGCTTAGATAATATTTTTACGGATGTTGTACCGACTCACAAAAAAATAATTAATTTAATAGACTCTGATCATTGTGGGCAATTAATTACTTTACCAAAAAAAGTCAATAAAATGTTAAAAAAGAATATCACTGTAAATCCAAAAACTAAATATCGCCTGGAAGCATTCAAAACTAAACTCTTAAATAAAATGCCCTGTTTGTTAACTAATGAGGACCCTAATAAACATTATAATGATTTTTTCAAAATATATTGCCAACAATTCGATAACACATTTATTCCCAAAATTGCTTCAGTAAATAGTAACACTTCTTTCAGTGACTGGGCCACCACTGGTATTTATAAAAGTAGAAATCGGCTTTATGAACTCTATGAGGAGCGGACTTACACTAACTCGGTAGAATTTAATTTATATGTTAAGAACTACTCTAAATTATTTAAAAAAGTCTGTTATATTGCCAAGTCTCGCTACTTGAGTTCTAAAATTAAAAATAGTAGTAATGTAATTAAAACGACTTGGGATATTATAAAAAGCGAAACGGGAAGGTCTTGCAACCGAAATATTGATTACACCCTCACTATTGATGATAATATAATAACATTAGATTCGCAAGTCGCCACAGAATTTGAAAATTTTTTCACTGACATTCCCGTATCGACAACCAAGTCGCTAAAATCATCTCCCATTGCTGCAGAAACATTACTTAAAAAAAATGTGCCAGTTTGTAGTTCCCAGTTTAAATTCCAACATGTTACTTCTAATGACATCATCAAAACTTTTAATTCTTTGAATATTAAAAAGACTGCAGACCTGTGGGGTAATTCTGTTGAAGTTACTAAGTCAATTATACACATTATTGCTCCTACATTAGCTGTTATATTTAATAATTGTATTGATTGCGGTGAGTTTCCTGATCTAATGAAATATAGTAAAATAATCCCACTATTTAAATCGGGTAGTACATCTGACCCTACTAATTATAGACCTATTTCTGTACTGCCCACTTTCAGTAAAATTTTTGAGAAAATTATTTTAATGCAGATGCAAAGATATTTTAATAAACACAAATTGCTACATAATAAACAATTTGGTTTTACAAAGGGTCGTTCAACAACTGATGCCGGTGTTGAACTTTTAGGACACATTTATAATGCATGGGAAGATAAATGCGATGCGTTGGGCATTTTTTGCGATTTGTCTAAGGCGTTTGACTGTGTTCCCCATGAGACATTAATCAGGAAACTGCACCACTACGGATTCCGGGACTCCTCTCTGAATCTTTTAACCTCATACTTGAGTGAAAGGATTCAGAGAGTCGATGTGAACGGCAAAAGATCGCCGGGATCTGTGGTCAAGATGGGGGTCCCCCAAGGCTCAATTTTAGGTCCCTTTTTGTTTCTTATTTATATAAATGATTTGCCGTACCTGATCAAAAATCATGACATAGTGTTATTCGCTGACGATACTTCTCTTTTATTTAAAATTAAACGTCAACAGCAGGTTACTGAAGAAGTAAACAGAGCCCTTGCGACTGTAGTTAGCTGGTTTAATGTTAATAATCTTCTTCTTAATGAGAAAAAAACCAAATGCCTAAAATTTACGTTACCTCATGTTAGACAAGTGAATACTAGTGTATCAATAAAGGGCGAAATATTGAAACCCGAAGATACCACAGTATTCTTGGGCATAACTTTGGATGCGAAGCTTCAGTGGGGCCCCCATATAGATAAATTGTCAAAAAAGTTAAGTTCTGCAGCATATGCCGTTAGAAAAATACGTGGATTAACTGATATCGAAACAGCACGTTTAGTCTACTTTAGTTACTTTCACAGTGTGATGTCATACGGCATTTTACTTTGGGGAAATGCTGCCGACATTCACACAATATTTGTATTACAAAAAAGGGCCATTCGTGCAATTTATAAATTAAGTCCTAAGCACTCCTTAAGAGACAAATTTAAAGAGATTAATATTATGACTGTGCCATCTCAGTATATTTATGAGAATCTCTTGTATGCACACAAAAATATTAATCTGTTTAAAAAATACAGTGATATTCATAGTGTAAATACAAGGAACAAAGACAAATATGTCATTCCTAAAACAAGGTTGAAAAAAATAGGTGGTTCGTTTAGATGCCAATGTATACGTTTTTATAATAAAATTCCTAGCCATATTCAAGAACTAAGTATTCATAAATTCAAATTGTTTATAAAACGTAAGCTATGTCAGAAAGCTTTTTACAGTGTTAAAGATTATATTGAGGACAAGAAGGCTTGGGAATGAGATGCTCCAGTGATATACGTGTGCCTTTTTTATTTCTTTTTAAAATTATGATTGATGATTTATTTTTGATTAATTAAAATTTTGCTTTCTCAAGTATTGTATATACCTATTAATTTTTGTTCTTGTTTGTTGTTTTTTTTATATTGTTGTTTTTTTTTTTATATATATATAATTATTTCATTATTGTAAATGTGAGGACGATGTAGGTTATTCTTTCTTCATTGTTTTTGCTTTCACTATAATTTATTTAATGATGTCAAGCAGTTTGAGTACTTGTGTGGCCTACCCAAAGGTCCTTACTTTGGTATTGTTCGTCAAATTGTTGAGCTCCTTAAGTTCTAAGTTGAGCTACACGATAACTGACAAATGCTTGCACTGTCTGGACAGGTCCGCTCAAATTTGCGTGGTTATTTCCTCAAAAGAATACCACAGACATGAACCTACATGCTTCTCATATACAAATACAAATTGTCTGGACTTTAAAAGAGACTATGACCTCTGAGTTTGTTTCGGTGTTTCTTCTCAGAGTAGTCAGTTAGGAAATACCGGCCTCATCTAGCTAAACTTAACACGCAAAAAAACATGACGTGTAAAAGTGTTATTTATAACCAATTTACAAAATAAATATTTCATTTCATTTCATTTCATTTCATTTCATTTCATTTCATTTCATTTCATTTCATTTCATTTCATTTCATTTCAATGCTATTCTTGCCTGTTATGTGACGTATATTAAGTAAGTAAGTAACGGCTAAGTAAGTTAAGGGCTTATGGTCAGTATAAATGATCAATGATCAACGATTCCCGACCCTCAAATAATTTGCGAAAGTGAATGATAGCTTCATAGATAGCTAGTAATTCACGATCGTACGTACTATATTTAGTTTGAGCCATAATTAACTTACGTGAGAAATAACCCAATGGGTTCCAGCGATTATTAATACGCTGCTGGAAAACTACGCCTATACAAGTACTTGAAACGTCGGTCATAAGAGCTATCGTAATATCCGGTGTCGGATACGATAAGGTAGCCGCATTTTGCAGACTAGTTTGACACTGCAAAAATGCTTTGTATGCTTCGTTTGACCAAATAATTTTAGTTTTATCTTTACGCTTAGAGTTATGTAAATAATTATTTAACAAATGCTGATATTCTATATCTGATTGACCAAAACACTTTTATATACATATTAATAGTTACACGATGCGATGCGATGCGATGCTATGCGATGCGATGCGATGCGATGCGCTGCGATGAGATGCGAACCGATGCAGTGCGATGCGATGCAGTGGTTCGTGACGCAGCACGACGACAGGTGACGACAGGTGTTGGTGGTTGCTCAGGATTCATTTTCACTGACAGTCTTGTTAACACAACTGTTTGATTTGATTTGATTTGATTTTATTTGATTTGATTTGACCACAAAAATAGACCTTTTTGTGAGCCGCTACCGAAATTATTTTACTTAATGTATCACGGGGTCACCAATTTAACGGAGATTTATTTGACCACGTGCGTTGTCGTATATCACGTCGGGGTCACCAATTTAACGGAGATTTATTAATTTCTACGTAGTCGTTAATTACTCCTCAGATCAGAAGGTTGTAAATTTAGACAATAAGTAGACACCTTGAAAACAGATAAACTTGTATTTTATATATCACTTAAATTAAATACAAAGACACGGTCTATGACGTAAGTCTATACACGGTGTATACGCGGGTCTATACTGTGGCATATGGGTAGCGACTGACTTCATTAGGAGCGGTTGGCCGTGAGAGCTCTGAAGGAGCTAGCTCAGCAAAAATACAATGTGTCGCCACATATTTCTAAATACATACATATTATAGATAAATTACACCCAGACAAAGAACAAATGGTCGTGCTCATCACACAAACATTTGTCCTGGGTGGGAATCGAACCCACGACCTTACGCATAGCAGTCAGGGCCACTGACCACTAGACCAACAGGCCTGTCAAGTAGCAAGATATCTCTCAAGATGTTTTCTTTTAGTCTCAGCATTTTTTACAGGGTCCTGTTTCAATTTTTCCCTATAACGCCGTTGTTTTTCTGCCGGTGTTAACGCCATTATATTGAAAATAATATACTGTAACAAAATAACCCAATAATTAATTAAGTGAACTGTAAATTAGATAAATACACTTAGAAAACTGTTTACTTTGCAACTGCGTTATTTCTCGTGGTAACGCAGTGTAGTGGTAACGCATTTGTAAAAATAACGTGTATTCTAACATTTGGATCATATGATAATAAATACCTAATCATTTTTGATGACATGCAAATATTTACTTAATCTATTACAAAACGCAATAAAAAAACAATCAAATATCTTAAAAACTCACCGTTTGTCGTCGGTAACTCAGTGGCCGAACAATAAACACACGCGCCTCTCCGGTCGACTCGCGCTCGACTGATGCGGCCAGCGTCAAGGCCACGAACACCCGCCTCACCCCGCCAACAATTCACATTAAATCAAACTAACTTAGTCGAAAATATACTAAAAAAGCCGAATTTAAAGCTCACTTTTGCTTGGTAACATACAGTACTTACGTTTTTTTTCTTCAACAGGGACAAGACAAGAAATATTTCGTAAATAACACACAGTTAAAGGAAAGATAAACTTATTAGGCTGTTAATAAAGTTCATACTTATCTTAATTTCCGTAGATATTTTAATTTAATAGTGCCGTAAAGAGTTTTAATGTAATGTCAATGTATTTGAAGCGAGTTGCTTGCTGGGACAGCCGGATTTTGTATGAGATACGACTGAGTTACCGAGAAAAGCGACTGAGTTACCGTAATTTACGTCAAATTATAACATTTTTCACTAATGTTTATGTCTTTTTAGAAGGGTATTATTATAACGTTTCTACCAATACCGATTTTATTTTAGTAATCATAGCTTTTTTTAATGTAATAGGTTCTGTTCTTGAGAGACCGATTATGGGCCCCGGGAAAAAATAATGGGCCATGGGCCATTATTTTTTTCCAGGGCCCAAATTGACTAACTATGTCATAAAAAATAATTTTAAAACATATTCGTTTTTTTTAATTTTCAGGTTAATTTAGTTTCATCAATATTTAAAGTAAACAGTACAGTCATTGGCAGCGACGTTTTTTTACTATTTATTGTTTTGTTTGATGTTAATACAAGGAAAGGAGTAGAAAAACAACAACTGTGTTACTTAGAATAATCAGCTTTATTGGTAGGAACTTTTACATCATTTTAAAAACCTATCAGACATAAACTTAGACAAGAATTACAATAATCCTATAATGTAAAATCACAATCATCTCAGTCTAATATCTTATTTTCTAATTAAGTTTACCAATGTGTTACGTTATTTTAATTTAAGCTACTGTAGTTTCTCAAAATATGCCTTAATATTGGCAATTTAAGCTCAATCTTTTTAGTATAGGTTGAAATATGGTAGATAAACAAAAAAAATATAAAATATGTGATGGTTAAAAATTATATTTAAGCTTCATAGCTCTTAACGTATTCAGGAAAAGAGGGACAAAAAAGTAACGCAGTAGTTGGATAAGTAAAACAGTGGTAATCTTATCACAGCACTAGGTTTTTTTTTCGCTTTAACTAATAGAAACGCTCTAAAAACAATAATAAAGTATTTTAAATCAAATAAAACTTCTCCTTAAAAAAAAAAACAAAACAAAATCCTCTCAAATTAACATTTTTAAACGTAAAATATTTGTCTCATCAGTCTTATTTCTCAAATATATTTAATTGAACATCAAATTCGTAATATACCCGTTTACCTTTCTTAAATATTTTAGGGTTTTAATGATACCGAGTTTCTTGAATAATGGAGGTTTTCAGCCTGGAAATTTTTATGACATGTTCGCCAAAAATACGCCTGATAGCTAAACGGTCTTTAAGTTTATTTATTCTGGAGTAATAGTTTTTAATAGCGTTAGACAAAGCTATGTATTTTTTGTCTCCGTCCTCCGACTTTTTTCCTTTTTGTCTTTGGTATCTTTTCTTGTACTTGTTACATTTTCTTTTCAATTTCTCGTTTTCTTCCTCCAATTTCTTATTTTGTCTATATAATGTAGATCTGTCTCGTCTTACTTGTCTTCTTCCTCTTGACCTTTTTTTTTTTTAGCGTTGTAAAATTATCAAATAAGTCCTCCCACCTCGGGCAGGGTGGGACTGTCAGACTTTTACTGACTAAAATCCACGGTGTTCCTTCAACAACCCTTTACGTACCGGGGTCACGGTAACGGGATGAGTCCCACGACCCCGGCAGGCTTCGGCCCTCTACGGGGGGGCCTCGTCATATTGCTGACGCTCTTTGAGGCGCGCGTGGAACTAAACGCGCCGTCGACCCGGGCATGGTCCATGGTCGGACAGCGAGTTGCCCTTTACTCGCTGTCCGCATGCCCTTCCTCTTGACCTTGGAGAAACCGGAGTTCCTGATCGTGATGTTGAAGCCGGTGTATAATCTAGAATAACTTGCTCTCTTTTCTTACGTTTTCGAAGTTTCTTGCTTGCCATCTTCCATTTACGCTTTGCTGATCTATTTTCTCTCTCTATCATATCCTTTGACAAGTTTTTTAGTATAATAATATAATAATATTCCACAACTTCAACACAACGCCATCTAGTCCCAAACTAAGCAGAGCTTGTGCTATGAGTACTAGACAACTGATAAACATACATATATATTTCTAAATACATACATATTATAGATAAATTACACCCAGACAAAGAACAAATGGTCGTGCTCAGCACACAAACATTTGTCCTGGGTGGGAATCGATCCCACGACCTTACGCATAGCAGTCAGGGCCACTGACCACTAGACCAACAGGCCTGTCAAGTAGCAAGATATCTCTCAAGATGTTTTCTTTTAGTCTCAGCATTTTTTACAGGGTCCTGTTTCAATTTTTCCCTATAACGCCGTTGTTTTTCTGCCGGTGTTAACGCCATTATATTGAAAATAATATACTGTAACAAAATAACCCAATAATTAATTAAGTGAACTGTAAATTAGATAAATACACTTAGAAAACTGTTTACTTTGCAACTGCGTTATTTCTCGTGGTAACGCAGTGTAGTGGTAACGCATTTGTAAAAATAACGTGTATTCTAACATTTGGATCATATGATAATAAATACCTAATCATTTTTGATGACATGCAAATATTTACTTAATCTATTACAAAACGCAATAAAAAAACAATCAAATATCTTAAAAACTCACCGTTTGTCGTCGGTAACTCAGCGGCTGAACAATAAACACACGCGCCTCTCCGGTCGACTCGCGCTCGACTGATGCGGCCAGCGTCAAGGCCACGAACA
This sequence comes from Tholera decimalis, assembly GCA_943138885.2. NCBI lineage: Eukaryota > Metazoa > Arthropoda > Insecta > Lepidoptera > Noctuidae > Tholera > Tholera decimalis. Next base: position 25,952,543 of record OW964552.2, on the reverse strand, counting down.
CCCGCCTCACCCCGCCAGCAATTCACATTAAATCAAACTAACTTAGTCGAAAATATACTAAAAAAGCCGAATTTAAAGCTCACTTTTGCTTGGTAACATACAGTACTTACGTTTTTTTTCTTCAACAGGGACAAGACAAGAAATATTTCGTAAATAACACACAGTTAAAGGAAAGATAAACTTATTAGCCTGTTAATAAAGTTCATACTTATCTTAATTTCCGTAGATATTTTAATTTAATAGTGCCGTAAAGAGTTTTAATGTAATGTCAATGTATTTGAAGCGAGTTGCTTGCTGGGACAGCCGGATTTTGTATGAGATACGACTGAGTTACCGAGAAAAGCGACTGAGTTACCGTAATTTACGTCAAATTATAACATTTTTCACTAATGTTTATGTCTTTTTAGAAGGGTATTATTATTACGTTTCTACCAATACCGATTTTATTTTAGTAATCATAGCTTTTTTTAATGTAATAGGTTCTGTTCTTGAGAGACCGATTATGGGCCCCGGAAAAAAATAATGGCCCAAATGCTATATAAGGACGAGTGCATACAGCGAGATACATTAAACTTCCGATGAGTTCCTGATATGGAAACCGCTGGTCGATTTTATCTGCTTTTGGCAGATTGAAGTTGACCTCCATAGGAGTTGCCACCTTATAACAATCTTCCATGCCAAATTTAATTAGCAGATTTTTAACATACTCTGACTGTGTCATCTTTAAAGTTCCTTGTTCTCTGTTCCTGTCAACTTTCATACCCAATGCTTGTGTTACAGGCCCAAGCACTTTGATTTTAAAGTTGGAACTGAGCAATTCATATAACGCAATTTTTTGGTGTTCATTTGAACGAAATACGAAGAAATCGTCTACGTACAGCGCTATTATGATCTTGTCCTTGTAGAAAACACATTTTTCAGTCTTTAATTGTATAAAACCGTTGCTGACTAAAACTTTATTTACTTTTTCATTCCATGCTCTACTGGCTTGTTTGAGTCCATATAAACTCTTCTTGAGTAAACATACTTTGTTCTGCCCCTCAATTGCAAATCCAGTTGGTTGTTCGATATAAATACGTTCATTAAGATCACCATTAAGAAATGCTGTATTTACATCAACATGTTCAATGTCCATATTATTTTCAATTCCGATTGCAAATAATAAACGTAAAGTGCAATGTCTGACAACAGGTGCAAAAGTTTCTTCATAGTCAACACCATGATGCTGAGTAAAACCCTTTGCTACTAGACGAGCTTTAAATTTTTCAAAGTTGCCACTTGAATCGATTTTCTCTTTGAAAACCCATTTATATTTAATGATGTTTCCATGTTTAGGTCGATCTACAAGTTCCCAGACAAAATGCGCCAGAAGTGAATTATATTCCTCTTGCATAGCTTTCATCCAATATTTAGATTTTTCACATTTAATAGCTTGGTTAAATGTTTTTGGTTCACTTGTTATTAACGCTTGTTCAGTGAAATAGTTTATTTCATAATCTTTGAACCAAATTGGAGGACGCTGGTCTCGTACAGGCCTTGAATGGTCAGTAATTTCAAAATTTGATACATTCTGTTCAGTACCTTGTTGAATATCATTCAAATGAGATTCAGCTTCTTCCTGTTCATCAGATGTAATTACTTCTTGAACATTGGGTTCTTTAACAACAAAATCTTGAACTTCAGAATTGGTAGATAAAGCATCTGGTGTAGCATACACATCATTGTCAGATTCATCGACATTTCGATCATAATCGTTCGAATTATTAATAGAAACTTCAAAATTATTTATGAAATCTTACAAGATTTCATAAATAATTTTGAAGTTTCTAGTGATTGTTTACAAACAATCACTAGTCTTTACAATTTTCAATTGAATGCCTCTAAGATTTTCAATAAATTCAACAGAACGAGCTTTAATAATTTTCTGGCCATTAGCTGGATCACCAAGTCTGTATCCTTTAGAATGATCACAATATCGTAACATAATGTAGGGTTTTGATTTGGGATCAAGCATTGAACGCTGAGATTGTGGAGTAAGAGCATATGCTGTACTACCGAAGACTCAAAGATGACTAAGGTTCACTTTGGATCCAGTCCACAGCTCTTCAGGAGTAGCATTAGTCAAAGCAGCAGCTGGACTACGATTTTTTAAAT